>JADRCD010235804.1:0-13051 GCA_019843815.1 Montemys delectorum
ACCATTATTATATATTATATATTTGGACATGATTATATATTTGGACATGACCCTTATTATTTCTCAAGTATTTTCCACTTGATTTATTATTCTCCTGTACATGAATGCATGTTCATAATCTGCATTACCGGTCCTCTAATGGTGCCGTGTCAGATCCAAATGTCACCTCATTATTTCTGACACTCACAGAACCCACAACAGTAAAAGCCAATTATAGACTGGAGAAATCTCAGGAGACCTTGCCTGTTACAACGGCTAATAAGCTCCAGCATTGCTATGCTGGGAGATATTGGTCAGACATGGTGGATGCCTTGCTTGTCTGTGTGCTGCAGCAGGGCCCTCTGTTTGTAGATGCAGCCATCTAGCTGAGAAGGAAGTGTTAGTTGCTGAAGCGCATCCCAAACATCTTGGCAAAAGGCCACAGGGTGCATTAGCAGCTCCTTGGCTGAAGGACCCTGATGGTTTCATCCCGACAGACATAGAAATTTGTTTCAGATAGTGGTCCATGGAGCTTCTTAGGCTGAGGTGGGACCACACATCCTAAAATCTGCCTTCTCGTGCGTGGTTGGCCAGAGGGGAACTGTTAAGCATTCTAGAGGCAGAAGTAAAGGCAGGAACAAAGCCATCCCTTCGGGAGGACACCGCGGTCATGCAAGGTGAAGGTGACCTGCAGGTGCCAGCAGATGCCTTCTCCCCTAGACTGTCTAGTTTCTCTTCCTGAGTGCAACCTGCTTCTCAATAGCATATTCCAGTTTTCCTGAGTCAGAAGGACAGCCTCCCACTGATCTTCTCCACCCTACAGTCTCTCTCTAGTGATGGGACCTCTTCTCAGTGGGCATTTCTTGGCCTTGCCTGTGAGCTTGGCCTCTCTCAAGTGGGCCGCACACAAGAAGGCTGGAAAATTACTTATATCTACTCCTTTATCCCCAAACTTCTTTTTACAGTTTGAAGTACTGCTGTGGTCTCTGTGGGACACTGGTCGGTAGGCTCAGGGTCAGCAGCAAATAGAACCCCCCCCCCTCCGGTTCACCCAATATCTGCTGCAGCTCTAATGAGTCACGGTCTGACTCTTTGCCATATCATAGCAAGAAGGCACACAGCACCCTGTCCCCACTAAGCCCGCAAGCCTAGTAAGGATATGCAAACTCCAGTTGACTGGAGTTTACAGTGTGGCAGGCACTGGGCTAAGTGCTTTACAAATGAGCTAATCCTCCCAAGCAGCACCTTATTACGTAGTGAGATCTATTAGCACCTCCATTTGCAGGCATCAAACGGATGGATTGCCACCCAAGCCTGTTTCTATACATGAGTGATAACATTTGACCCAGATCGGTTCTGCATAGTGCCAAACTAAAACAGAACTTTGTATGTAATCAGAGTGTAGCCGTTCTTTGATGAGACTCCTGAATCTCAGCCTAACACAGTCCAGGCACTTCAGCCAGCCAGTCATGGCTGTGAACGGACCACACTGCATCCAGGCAAGACAAATGCTGCCTGTAGTTAATCAGGCTGCTTTTCTATGTTACTCTCTTTCCTCTGGCTACAAGTATAACTTGTACACGTGGTGGGGGACATTGTTCTGGGACAACTTTGGTCTGGAATGCTACCTGCTTCTAGAGCCTTTTCTTGCTCAAGCAAATTTTGCTAAATTTAATCAATCTCAGATTTCTTTCCTTAACATAAAGAAACAAACTTATTGACTGAGAAACTTTGACTCTGCTTTGATTCCAAAAGACAATTTTGTATCTCTTCCATTGTTGGGCTTCCCTGGGCAGGAAAACAAATCACAGGGCACCAGACGCAACAAAAACAGTTTGCTCTTGATTGAGATTTTTTTGTCTGGTGCCCAGAATTTTTAAATGATTCCAGTTGAGAATAACACTAACCCTGACAAAATGCTCTGTGCCATCCTAAAAAAAAAAAAAAAAAAAAAAAAAAAAAAAAAAGACCTAACAATAGGACAGTAGATATAGGAAAAGGCCAGGGCTTTCAAGGACGTAGCTGGACAACAAAGCAAGTCAGGCCCACGTGGAAGGCTTTCTTTGTCTTAATTTGTAGAGCTATGAAGTTACTGAACAAGCTCACAATATAGTACTTGATCTTTTCTCTGTTGCTAGCATGAACCCAGAGAGCACACTAAGAACACTCTACTTAATGGTGCTTCCTCTAAGGGAGAGGGATGATGGATGGTTCCAGAAAATTCTCAACATTCCCTGTACAAGAGTTTCCTTTAAAGGAGGATTGATCTGCACTTGGTCACCCTTTAAGTGTGTACGTAAGTGTGATGTGCAGGAATGTGTCTATGTATGCTCACATGTGTGAGTGTACATGCTTGTGCAGGTGTACATGTATATATGCACATAGGGACTAGAAACTGATACTGGGTGTCTTTCTCTGTTGCTCTCCACTTCATATATCGAGCCAGGGTTCACTTGAACCCAGAGCTTGCTTGTCCAACTGATCTAGCTAGTCAGCTTGCTCTAGGGATCCATCTCTACCTCTTCTGCACTGAGATTACAGGCAGGCTGCCATACTTGCCTAGCATTTATATGGGGGCTAGGTATCCTAACTCCAGACCCCAAGCTTACATGCTGAGCTATCACCCCAGCCCTAAGCACTTTATCAGTGTGGATATATGGTTTTGTCACCAGAAAAATAAATGAAGCTTCTAATAAGACCAATAGCTTATGTTGAATTATTATTGGATGCCAAGGCCACAGCAAGCTTCTTTCTGCTCAGGTAGGCATCTGGCCCTCATCATTCCTTCTTTACGCTTTCCCCTTCCCCCTCCTATTTTCTCATGTGCATGCAGAGAAGAGCAGTGGATTCACTGATTGTTCATGGTGATGAAGTTTAAGTTCACTGTTAATTGATCCTGTCTTATACCTCTTTCCCAATTCAAATCAAGAGGAAACCATTAATCATTCTCGCACAGCCCCCTCCAAAGCTGCACACACCAATCTTTTCAACATTCTCACCCACTGCTCAGGAAAGATTGAGCTAAAAACTTGACAGTGGTTTTATTGCCATTTGGAAACATCATTTCTAAGTCTTTTGTGGTCCTGTCAGGAAACAATCAGTAAATACATATTCTTCAAACTGTGTTACTAATGAAAAGGACAGACTTGAGTTTGCCTATATTCTTTCTCAATTTATTTTGCCTGTTAATGTCAAAAAATGATGCAAGACTAAATTGAAACTCTACAAAGAGATTCTTTTCCACACTGACAGCATGGCGGGACAAGAGTCTACACCATGCAGCTTGACTCCAGGACAATCAGCATTCTTTAAGTCAGTGAGAAAACTAGTTCTTCAGGATTTCCAGTTCTATGGTATAGCTTTAGGTGGTGATAAAATAAAAGGAGATCTCAATCACAAATTCATCTCATGGTGAAGAAAATGATCAAAGGCACAAAGACTTGGGTTAAGAACCACTCTAGGGATATCTAGTGAAACTATCATGGGAGATTTATGATGATATGTGATAGTTAATGTTGACTGTCATCTTGACAGGGCCTACAATCACACAGACATGAATCTCTGGAAACATTTACAAAGCTTCCGACTCAGTTGATAGAGCTTATAAAAAGACCTACTTTCAATGTGGGTAGTGCCATTCCATCAGGACTAAAGAAGAAGGAGAAAGTAAGCAGAGCCCTCCCATTCACCTCTCTGCTTCCTGACTGTGGGTGCGCCCTGCCCAGCTGCGTCCCTTTCCATCTGCCCGAGCTCCCTTGACGTGATGAGCAGCATCCTTAAGCTACGAGACTAAGTCCATCCTTACTTAGTTACATTTATTGTCAAATGTCTTATCACAACAATAGGAGTCACCAAAACACCGTGCAATGAAGCAACCCTGTGCACATGTGCATGTGTGTGTTGTATGTTTGAGTGTGTGAGTATGTATGTGTGTTACATGTGTGAGTGTGTGTTGCATGATTGATTATGTATGTTGCATGTGTGAGTGGGTATTTGTTGTATGTGTGTTGCATGTTTGAGTGTGTATGTTGCATGTGTGTTTGTTGAATGTGTGTGTTGCATGTTTGAGTGTGTGTTGTATGTGTGAGTATGTGTATGTTGCATTGTGAGTGTCTGTGTGTGTGTTGCATGTGTGTGTGTGGTGCAGGTGTAAGTGTGTGTGTGTGTGTGTGTGTGTGTGTGTGTGTGTAATTTATATGTAGCATATGTGTACTGTGCCTCTGGAAGCAATATTTTCTCTGGATCAGGAATTACAGGTGGTTGCAAGCTGCCATGTGGGTGCTGGGAACTGAACCTGAGTATTCCATAAAAGCAGTCACTGTTCTTGACCAGTGAGACATTTCCCAACCCCACTCCCCAAAGGGTTTCTAACAGATCTACTTTGAAGAATTTTCTAGAACAGATGTGTTTTAAATATCCATTATCTCCAAGTTTAAACTAATCCAAACACTTTTCTAAAGTAAAGGCTGAAATGCCAAGAGCAAGGATAACATAGAGACCGAAATAACATAGAGACAGGAATAATATAGAGACAGGAATCAACATATAGATAGGCTGCTTCTGGGCAAACACTATGGAGAGCTCCAGAACTCCTGCCTTGTCCAGGCTGTGGCTTCCAATTCTATACCACATTCTTAAATTCATAAATGTAATCTAGCTTGAGGGGTTGGCAAAGAGCAACTGTGGGAAGGGAAGGGGAGGGGGCAGGAGATTAGATTTTTGCTGAGAACAGAAGAGCAGAGGTCAGGATTGCTGCAGGATCTCAACTATAATATCCTGCTCCCTCCAGGTGATGTAAGCTCCCTTAATCCTCCAATCTCTCTCCTGTTGTCTGCTTAGAAATATTCAGGGATATACATACTGGCATTCAGTGTGACAAGGACCACACAAGAATGAAAATTCCCCCAAGGGCCTCTGATTCCTTTGTTGGATGCAGCTACCATTCTATTTTGGAAATAACATTGCATACCTTTTGTCTAATGGTGATAAAAAATACATTTCTTACTGTGAGTACCATAACTTCAATGGGAATAATAGCAGCAGCATCCAGTGGGGCTTGCTAGTACATCAGGATGATGTCGGAGGTGATGTTAGCAAAGTGACGGGTGATTTTTATTATTTGCTAACTAAGCTACCTGCTTCCTCTCTTTTCAAAGAAACCAGCAGAGCAATCAATACCTACAATCCAAGTTACAAAGATTCCGACGATCTGTGCACCATCCTTAGAAGTTAAAAAATGTCTAGCTCTTAAACGTGTTGCTGAACAATGGCTTTTTGGTTGTAACGACAAAACATGCAAGAGTAAGTACTTGATAGAGGAAACAGGTTCACAGTGGTATAGATTGTCAGTCTGAGATTAGGCCAGCCCATCAGTGTGGTCTCTGGTAGGAGATCCTTTGGCTATATCATATCGTGACAATGAAATCATAGTGGGAACACACAGGAAAAACACCAAGGAAAGAAGACAGAGAGGGAAGGGGCTAGAATGACAACTGATTCTTGTGCTATTCACTCTGAGAGTCACAGATCAGTCCCTTCAGGGAGATGGTCCCCCGGAACCAAACAACCTACAACCTCCCACTAAGACACTCTGTCAAGGTCCCACAACCTCTTATATCACCACACCAAGGATCAGGCTTCTGGCATGGGAAACTCTAGGTGGAGAATCTAAAACCATCTCCCAACACAGTGACAGCTATTCACATGCTTAGTTCTTTATGGCTTGCTTGATCCTTAAGGAATCTCCAGATATACATGAGAAAAGATTCTATTCCATCAAATTTCTATTTTTGATGCTAAAATTATAGTCCAGTTCCAAGCATTTTAGGCAATATCAAAACAACAGCCAATCAAATAACAGCAACACAAACCTGGCCATTTGCTACAATAAGAACAAGGACAACTCTGGGCTTTCAACCATAGTGCTCAAGTTTTCAGACTTTGCTCAGGGCCTTCAGCAACTTCCCGACCCCCGCAGCACCACCTGGGACTCCCTAAGTGAAGAGTGCTATACTATAACCAATCTATAAAGAATCTTAGCTCAAAGAAAGATCAAAATAAAAACTTGTCTGCTTTGGTATTATGTTGAAAACATTGGGATACTGCATCAAAAAGCTTGGCTAAAAATGGAAACATGAGAATTAACTATGTCAAAATCTCATGTGCGCGTGTGAGCACACGCACACACACACACACACACACACACACACACACACACAGTAAAGCACACAGAACCCTTCCCTCAAGTAACTGCTGAGATGCTTGGAGGTCTAAAGTCCTTGCAAAATTGTGCACATTGATTATTTTTATCTGCTCCAGACACCCAGTCAAGGCACAAGGGACAAAGCAACTGCAGTCACAGTGGGTACTCAGGGTGGCAGCAGGCAGATATAAGATTATATACATATATATGTATGAATATATATGTACATACATATACATACACATATACACATATATGTATATGTAAAAAAATATGTAAAGAAGATGTGTTTTATTCTTGTTAATCTGTCTTTTGTTAGTTTAACCTCTAGGGTTCCAGCCAGGGAATCTAGAGTATAGAAGAAAACTAATTTTTCTTCCTCTACCAAAGAGCATCCTCCCCATGATCAGGAGCTGTTCTCTTCTCAGGCATCGCATGCCCACCCACACCCGGACTAACTGTTTAGCCTCAAGGCAGTTATGTGCAAGGGCTATAAATGCCCTGGGTTGAAAATGACTACAGTGCTGCGCATAGCTACAGGCACAATGTAAGCATTATTACATCCTCTTGCTAACCCCAAGAGAGCTCAAAAAAAAAAAAAAAAAAAAAAAAAGACAAAGACATCCTGAGTGATGCGGAAGGAAGCACCACCGTCTTCCACCTTAACGCTCAGAAGGTGACTCAGTGAAGGTAGCCTGTGTCGATTAGAAGCTTTTTAGAAATAACAAAACTTGGACTCCTCCCAGACTTACTGAATTGGGGCCTTTGGAAGCACAGCACAGCCCATTATTTGACTTTTACAAAGCCCTCTGAGGGATTCTGATCCACCCACACGTCTGAGAAACACAATTCTAATTAATGCCGGGCTTTAGGGGTCCTCCCCTTTATCTAACTGGATGATCATGCAGTAGAGCAAAGTTTAAATTATATCAGCTACAAAGTCAACCCCCCAACAGGACTGGGCCAGTCTTACAGTATTATTAGGTATGATTATACAAAATCTCCCCTGGTCTTCATTATTAGTTTTGCAGTTGCCAGGTTCTGTAATCAGCAAAACAACATATTTAAAGGATATTTTGAAAGGTTTATTTGTGTTATGTATATGTGAGAATGAGAGAGTGAATCCAAATGTGTCACAACACATACAGGAAGTCAGAAGCAATTCGCCAACATTATTTTCTCTTTCTACCATGTGGATTGTGGAAGTCAAACAGGTTGTTAAGCTTGTGGCAAGTGCCCTTCTATACTGTACCATCTCTTGGCCCCCAGAACTTCTTAGTGAGTCACACATAGTCTCATTGGCAGAGACTACTGTACTTTGCCCAACTGTGAAGCTATCACCCAGAGTAGCATTAACCAAAAGTCAAGAACAAACTTCAGAGGGCACAAAGAAAGAGCAGGGATCCCGCTCTTAAAATACAGAGCCTTGGGTCTCCTGCCTAGAGTGTGCTTCAGGCTATCTGGGTGAGTCCTAGGTGTCTGCAGCTTAATCCCATTTCCCTAGTGCTCAGGTGGCAAGTGGTCCATAGAACATCTGAGGAAATCCCTCTCTAGGTGATCCATCCTGGGCAAGTGCCAGGAACGACCTGCCCAACCCCCACCCTCCCCCTTCTAGTTTTTGTTTGATGATATCCATCCAACAAATTAAAGCTAACCACGAATTAATGACTTTTAAGCACTTTCTGTAGGTAGCTACCCACATAATCAATCTTAATTCACAAATACTGCTGAGGGTCCACACAAGGGTAATAATGCACCCAACCTCACACATAAATCTCTACAATGGAAATTAAGCAGGTAGATGGAACACTCTGGTGGGCATTATTCAATGTCCCAAGGGGTTCTGTTAGGTTAACAGGACTGAAGCTGAGAAATCAATTGTAAAACAACATTGAAGAGTGGCTTCCCACCCTGCCCTGCTCAGACTCGGGAGTGACCCGAGGAAGAAAACCCTCTGTTCTGCAAGGTAGGTATACTGCAGAGCTGGAAAACCGTGTGGAAAGCTGAAGATACTTTGGAGTGGAGGGAGGTGGCATCAAGATTCCTGGTCCCTGGACCTAGGTGAAATGCTCACATCCTGTCTCAGATATCAGAGGCAAGGGCTACTTCTGCAGACAGGTCCAGACAGGTCAAAGGTAATGAGCCATCTACCTAAAACTCTTCTTTTGTAAAATGGACCTCTTTCCTGCTCCATGGGTATCTATGCAGCAACATCCAGGATGCCCTGTAACAGTATCTGGTCACTTGCTGGTTCTGTGACTCCAGCAGTCAAGTGTGAGTTCTCCTACAATACTTCATACTGGATACTTAGGACTGGAAGTGATGAGGACAGTGGGAACCAAATGCTGTCCCTGACTAGCCTAAGTGACACTTAGAAAGAACTCACCTCTGATTAAACTTGCTTTAAAGGGAGAACCAGAACGGGGGAGGCCGGATCAACCGATACAAACTTGAATGTTGCCTGAGCTGACCCAGTCGGCTTTACGTTTTGGTTGACTCCCTGTTCTTCACAACCTACGGAGTCAGTTTTAACTGAAATAGTAACATGGCTGCCATATTTAAACTAGCTCAGGCCAGTCCAAAGCAAATACCTGGAATGTATTGTTGATACAACAAGCATTGTGCTCATCTTAAAGGGAACAAGCGATAGTTTATTCAGGAGCTATTTTGAGTGACCATGACCCAGGAACACAGGTTTAGTTACCCCCGATTCTGTGTGCCAACATAGAAGCGGTTCAGTGATGTTTTATAGTTTTACATAACAAAGACAGTCATAAATCAAAGAAAATCTAGACTACATTGGTGGGTGCAACAGAGAGGCAGTCACAGAAAGATGGGGGAATTTTTTTCCACAGGTCTGAAATATTACCGGATGACAGTCTTAGATTTTAGGTTGGGGAAGCTCTTGGTCAACATGTTAATTTAATAGATTTTTAAGGGTTGTTATCTATTAGTCACAAGGTGTGAGTTCTGACACAGATCTGGGTAAGGCATGGTTAGAACTAGCCCAAGATAGCGAAAATAGCCTCGTGACCTGTAACATTCCAGTCTCTCTACAATGCTGTAACCCGAGTCAGTCAATCACTCTTTGCAGACATAGATTTTCCCCAGGAGTTCTCACTCACAGCACAGTGCACAAAAATGTCAGGCTAGCCACAGTGAGAGCACTCTGTTTGCTTGCTAGGGTTGCAGAGATGTATTTCTAACTGGAGATGAAGCGACCGGCAGGGTGCCTGCCTACGATCCACAAAGCCCCGGGTTGGATCCCCAGTACCACAAAAAACTCGGGATGTGTTTGTATGCCTGTCATCCCAGCACTTGGGATGTGGAGCCAGGAGGATCAGAAGCTCAAACTCATTGTTAGTTTGGATTACTTGAGGTTTTGCCTCAAAACGTATTTCTATGAAGTTTGCTATGGCCAGGTTACTTTATAAAAAGCCCTCTCCTGGGTTATGTGGTCTGCATGTCTGTATGTTGACATACTTCATACCCTCATAGGATATGGGACACAAACAAGTGAACTTGACCACAAAAAGGTAAACATGGCGGTCTCAGGAAGGGCGGACTTTGTCCAAACAAAGGAGGCCCTTGCAAGCATCCAGAAACCAGAGGGTATGTGTAGGCACCACCATTGTAACCATCAGCACACATACGGAGACAATAGAGAGTCTCCATGCCCTAGCTCTAGAGCAGTGGCCCTCAACCTTCCTTTAATACAATTCCTTATGTTGTGGTGACCCCAACCATAAAATTATGTTTGTTGCTGCTTCATAATTATCATTTTGCTACTGTTATGAATCATAATGTGAGTATCTCTATTTTCTGACGGTCTTAGGCAACTCCCATGAAAGAGTTGCTCAACCCCAAGGAATCATGACCCACGTGTTGAGAACCACTCCTTTAGAGGAATGGTTCCTCTTCATACTGCCGCTGCTGCACCACCGGAATTTCCTGGCCTGATGATATAAGCATCTTCCATGGAGCATTTGATATCATATGAGTTTTAAATGACATTGGGAAGGTGATGCTGAGATGTGACTTCATTGGGTTTGGAAGCATGACTTTCTTTAGAACTGGTAAATAGGCATTGTGTGGCTCTGTACTATAGCTGAGACCAATTGTCTGGTGTTTACAGGTTGGTAGGATTATTATCTTATTTTGAGATTGTTCTAACACTCCGGAACAGTCATGCCTTGCCCACCTCTGTAGTTACTATGGCTCAGAGCACACTGAGTGGTACTCTTTAATAACCTTGGGTTCCACATACTGAAGGATAGCCCTCAATGCCTTCAGACATGGAAGCTAAAGTCTTCAGGAGAAACTCGAGGCCCACAGCTTCCATGGACACACCCTTTCTCCTACTGTCCCTTTTAAGACACCATCTGGCATCACCAGATAACTTCTCGGTTCTCTCTGGGCCAGCGTTAGCGCTGACTCCATAGTGTCTTGCACCATAATGAGGTGTTCAGTACTATCTCTTGCAATAAACTGGCAGCTCCTGGAGTTTAGGGACTTCATTTTAGTGACATTTGAGTCCATTTCTCCATCTTTCTTTAGAGTACAGCTCAGAACTTCCATGTAAGAGGTGCATCCTAAGCTCCAGTTCCATAGAAATGAATGACTGAACCTTTTAACCAGAGCACGTGGGACTCACATGCTAAAGAGCTCACACTGGGGACCTTTGAACAGATAGGAGAAGGAGAATGCTCAAAGAAGAGACCATGCTCATCCCAGAGGTGAGCTGCAGTCAGGACATGCTGACTTCTCTGAGGCACTGGTCTCCAGGAGAAGTCCTGTTTCAGAGACCTGTCTGCAGAAAGGGGTGAGTGTTCCTCTTGCTATTCCTCACCCACACCCAATTCAGAGGAAAAAAATAAGAGGCTGACTTCCACATAATTACATGAACTCAGATCATCTGCTTAGCTCTGTGAAATTGGATTTGAAGGGAGAAAGGCTTAAAGGGAATCATTAAGCATAAATATCCTAGGAAAATTACCCTTAAAAAAATACATTTCAGCCCTGCTGGAGAGAGATCCGGCAGCTGGTACAACCCCAAGCACTTTACTGACTCAGAGTGAATGGAATTATCCTCTCCAGGGCATCTGACATACCTCAGAAATCATCTCAGATGCAGCTATTCTAGTTCTGGGCATGGTGGGTACAGAAGCCTGAGTTCTAATCCCCAGTGGTTCTGATGCCATTGACAAGAATCACAGAAGCATGGCGACTCTCTACCTCCCTGGAGGCCCTCGCCATGCAAGGTATAGGTTTATGCTGACAACTGTCGCACCCAGCAACTTGAACTCTGCAGAGTGATTGGGGTGAGAGAAGGGAGGGGCTCATCTTGCTGAAAGTCTCTGGACATCACATCAGGCAGAAATATACATATCAGATGAGGAAGATAGAGCACTGGGGCAAGTCAGAACAGTTTCTGGTAGCACTGGGACAATTTTATATGTCAACATGACAAGGAACAATCCTGAGCTTTTCAATTCCACACTAGCTAAAGCTCTGGAGTCATGTGACAGAGATAGTTATATTAGGCAGTGAAATGGAAAAACCTAAGGGTTCTTTGGAAAGTCAGTTGTGTTGGATGAAGTTTTGTTAAGGTAAACATGTGAAATAGTGTTTTCATTAAATGGACACAGGTGAAAAGCTAAGACAGACTTGTGAAGGAATGTTTCACTGAAGCAGATATGGAGAAAGGATGGTTTGCTAGAGAAAGCATGTGAGAGGACATGCGATAAAGGATTCTTGGCTAAGGACACACACATATTGGTCAACCTCACATTGTGTAGTTGAGCTCCATTTGTCAAGACTCCATAGAGGGAAATGCAGTCTCTTGCCACTTCCTCAGATTCAGGCTGTGGCAGAAGGAAGTCAGCTGAGACAGACATACGTGCTGAGACAAGACCCATGGAGGAAATATGATGTTTGAAGGGACTATAGATAGAACTCGATGGAAGCTGAGGTCAGCTTGCTTATAGAGCTAGCTGTGCAATGCTTATTGGTCTTGAATCTTTGTTGATCTCTCCACTGAGAGAGTCACAGCAGGGAACATTTCCTGAAGTTCCTGTTAGCCTTGGTCCCTCCTCCTGACTTGTGCTGAGGCTGAGGCCTGGCTGTCAGTGCCGCTGATTCGAGTTTGCTATCCTGACTGTACTGAACTGGACTGCTGGTGTATCTGTGAAGTATTTGCGAGTGGATAGAGCTGACACTGTTGACCTATGAACTGAACTATCAATTTCCAGACAACACAGATGGGAGTTGTTCCAAAGAACCTTTCTAAACAGGTCTACTTCTCCATATCTTCTCTTTCTCACTACCTCTGGTGAGTGGTAGGCTAAAAGGGAGGTTAAAGTGTTCAAGAACCATCATTAAAAGTAAGCTTTAAAAAGAATCAAAGTTACAAGGCAGGGTTATCTAAAGAATCAACAGAATATGTGTATACAGGTTGTAATTTCATACCAATTTCCCTTATGAATATCGATGCAAAAATACTCAACAAAATTCTTGCAAACCGAATCGAAGAACACATCAAAACGATCATTCACCATGATCAAGTAGGCTTCATCCCAGGGATGCAGGGATGGTTCAATATACGGAAATCCATCAACGTAATTCACTACATAAACAAACTCAAAGAAAAAAACCATATGATCATCTCACTAGATGCTGAGAAAGCATTTGACAAAATCCAACATCCCTTCATGATAAACGTCTTGGAAAGATCAGGAATTCAAGGCCCATACTTAAACATAGTAAAAGCAATATACAGGAAACCAGTAGCCAACATCAAACTAAATGGAGAGAAACTTGAAGCAATCCCACTAAAATCAGGGACTAGACAAGGCTGCCCACTCTCTCCCT
>JADRCD010235805.1:0-14443 GCA_019843815.1 Montemys delectorum
CTGTGGTGATCAGTGAAGTGCATATAGTATGATAAGTCACCGTTCCTCTCATACAAGTCAGACTTGTGACTGGATGCCTGGACGCTCGCTGTACTTGTGACTTATGTCTGGACACTGCAGGGAGAATTACTTTGGATGCTCTTTGTTCCTTTGGATAGATTGGATGGTAGCTAGAGAAGATAGCTCTGCCCTAAACTGGGCCTAACTCTACTTGCAGATCTGTGACTTTTTCCTGAGAAGGGAAGCCAGATTTAAAAGCACTTGGGCATTCCTAGAAGTACAGCTATGACTCTTAGTCACTTTGCTTGAATTTGAACTTTTTAAGCTCTCCAGATGATTTGATATGGCTGACTCACAGACCAGCATTAATAACCATTGGCATAGTCTAAACTCCACATTTTATAGATTATACTCAAACTTAAGGAGGGTATCATAAAAAAGGAGACTGAATACAAATTACAGACTTGCTCCTATGTAATCTTGTCTACGTTTCTACCTTAATTGTCCATCTCCATCCATCCATCCATCCATCCATCCATCCATCCATCCATCCTATCCACCCACCCACGTATGCATGTATGTATGTATGTGCATGTGTTTGTTTATTTGTTTATGCTTTCCACCTTCTTTTGGAAACAGGATCTCTTCCTGAGCCCGACCCTCTGCATTTTGGTTGGGCTGGCTAACTGAGTAGCTCTGGGATCCACCTGTCTTTGCATCCCCATGCTGGGATTATAGGTGTGCTTCCATGCCCAGCTTGTATGTGGTATGAGGATTCAAACTCAGGTCTTCATGCTTGCATAGATAGTGTTCTTACCCATGTAGCCATTTCCACAGCCATCTGGTGTTTTTCTTTAATTAACTTCGGTCTTGTACTTTCTGATTTTCAGTAGTCCAGACAATTCTTACTAATAAGATAAAACTTTCTTAAGAAATAAAGAAATCTTAAATTTGCATTGATGATTCTAGAGTTGCCACTTCCTTAAAACTCTCATTGAAGCCTTCTAAGCATCACTAATCCTTAATAGTAGATATTCTTTGTGAATCCCTGTCATGACAGGTCACAGTACTCCTTTCCCCTTGACTACATGGGACATTGTTGTGCTGACTTGTACTAATTCCATGGAGGCAATATATGTAATGGCTTATAGATCTATGATTTAGAATATAACAAAGATGAATTTGGGAAAAGCAGTAAGCCTGGTGA
The DNA here is from genome assembly GCA_019843815.1 of Montemys delectorum. NCBI lineage: Eukaryota > Metazoa > Chordata > Mammalia > Rodentia > Muridae > Montemys > Montemys delectorum. The sequence goes on from JADRCD010235805.1 coordinate 1,208, forward strand.
GCGTTACTGGAATATAAGTGAGAACAAATACGGGCTGGAGACTTTATGGAGCGTGAAACGGAATGAATAGCAGTCAGGGATCGTGTTCTAGTGGATCTTTAGATCCTAAGCTAAAAGTTTGACTGCTATTCTGAATGGGAGTATCAGGCTATGGCAGTATGTAGAGTTGGGTTCAAATGTGACTCCTGTGATCTTGGGTATGTTGCTTGTCTTTGTTGAGCTTTATTGTTCTATAAATCAGCATAGTAGCTATTTTATAGAGCTGTTGAACATCAGCAAGAGTATGTGGAGTGCTAAGCATATGCAAGTAGATATTCAGTAGGTGATAACTACTAACTTTTGTTTTGTTTTTGAGTCTTATTTTGTCACTCCAAACAGCCTTGAACATGCTAAAGTCCTACTGCCCATCATACCCAACCTCTGAATCTACTAAATCAAAACTCACTGGAAGATTTTAAGGCAGACAGACAGGAACAAGATTAGTTTGGGTAGAAATACTGCAGGCAGCTTGACAAGGATGGCTCAGAGCAGGGAGGACCTGCTAAGATCAAATGGAAGGGAAGCCTTTAGGACCAGGAGAGGTGGTTCAGTGGTTAAGGACCACTTCTGTCTCCAGCACCCGTGTTATGTGGCTCACAACTGCCTGTAATTCCAGTAATTCCAGGCTCAGAAGTTACATTCTTCTTTTTTTTTTTTTTTTAGAGATTTTATTTATTAATTATATGTAAGTACACTGTAGCTGTCTTCAGACACACCAGAAAAGGGCATCAGATCTCATTACGGATGGTTGTGAGCCACCATGTGGTTGCTGGGATTTGAACTCATGACTTTCAGAAGAGTAGTCAGTGCTCCTAACCACTGAGCCATCTCTCCAGCCCCAGGAGTTAACATTCTTTTCTTTTGGCCTCTGTGGGCACTTGTACTTATATAAGCACATATTCACATAATTAGAATATTAAATAGATCTTTATAAAAAGAGTAGCAGTCTTTCACTGCTTCTGTCTTTTCTCTTCTGCCTGCCTGCCTCCTGCCTCCTGCCTCCTGCTTCCCTCCCTCCTTTCCTCCTTTCCTCTCTCTCCTTCCCTCCCTTCCTTTCTTCCTTTCCTTCCCTGTGTGCTTGCTTGCTGAGGGTTGAACTTGGAGCCTCACACATGGCAAATAAGGCACTCAGCTGTATCCCTAGCTTGAGAATTTAGTTCTAGACAGGCAGAATTTCAGATGAGCAAAGATGAATGAAATGTTTAGGAAGCGATTTAAATAATGTGAGAGTAGTGCTTGGGTTAAAGGTCTGAGCTAAAGATATAGATTTGGGGATTACCACTGTCGAGGTTTTAGATAAAACCAATGGATACAGTTGTAAATGACAGGTATTTTTAACTTTGTTTTGAAAAGCTATGTATAACCCCATTCACACAACACCAACATTTTTGCATGTGATTTTAAGAAGTTTATGAACACACTCTCTAAAACAATAGTCTTTGGTCCATAGATACTTTAAGAAACTATAATGTAGAATAAAAGAAAAAGGACTAAGCATGAGGAAACATTTAAAGAGTGAGCAGAAAAGAAGGAACAGCCAGAGGAGGAGGAGAAAAACTAGGGTAGAGTGGCATCTCAGATTCAAGGTGCAGATTGTTTTAAGGGCAAGGAAACCGGGTGTGTGTGTGTGTGCACACCAACAGCGCTGAAGCAGGACTGTCAGTTCAAGGCCAGCCTAAGCTATATAGTGATTTGGAGGAAGGTAAAGGAACACTTGACCATGTCTTTTACCACAGAAAATTAAGAGATAAGCTGAATATGTTGGTTTGTTCCTGTATTCCCAGCACTTGGGAGATGGGGGCAGAGGCATTGGGAGTTTAATGCCAGCCAGGGCTCTATGAGACCCTACCTTTTAAAAAAAAAAATCTCACTCCTTAAAAATACTGATTAGGTTAAAATGGATTCTGTCTACTTTTTTCTTTTCTATCTGTGAATTGGCTAACCTATGTTAGTAACATAGTAAATATTTTGTTGTGTTTGTGTGTATATGGCAGGCCTTGAACTCAAAGTTGTCTTGCCTTAATTTTTTTTTTTTTTTTTGTTTTTTGAGATAGGGTTTCTCTGTATAACCCTGGCTGTCCTGGAACTCACTCTGTAGACCAGGCTGGCCTTGAACTCAGAAATCCTCCTGCCTCTGCCTCCCAAGTGCTGGGATTAAAGTCATGTGTCACCATTGCCTGGCTTTCCTATGCATTTAAAATCTCTAGTCATTCGCCTTTACTTATGAAATATAGGTTGGTTTCAAGCTTGTCATGAAAGGACACAATGTGGGCCAGGCCATAGTATCAGGTTTTTTAAAAAGAAATAATTATTTTATGTGTGTAAGTATTTTGCCTGTATGTATGTATGTACACCATATGTATACCTGTTGCCCAAGGAGGTTAGACAGGGTATTGGATCCCCTGGCACTGGAGTTATATATAGGTGACTTTGAGCCACCGAGGGTGCTAGTAACCAAGTCCAGGCCCTCTACATGACCAACAAGTGCTCTGAACCAACACAGTCTCTGCAGCCCCATCCCATCAGTTTTAAGTCTCACTGCTGCCTGGCAAACCGCCTTAGCTCTATCTTCCCTGTCACTGTGAGATCACTTAGGCGTGACTTCGGGTAGCAGCTTCTCTGTCTCTGTTCCTCGTTTCTGTCCATTGAAGGTTTCCTACAGATTGGCACACTACAGAAGAGAGAAGTGCGAAAGGCAGCTCAGTGAGGGCAACCACAGCAGGTGCATGTGCCACACACCATGCGATGCCGATGCCTGCTGCCTGAGCACCCTGGCTCAGGTCTACACTTAGTATGTGCTACCATAACTGCGTTTTTAAAAAAGATTTATTTATTTATTATAAATACATGTAAGTATGTAAGTACACTGTAGCTGTCTTCAGACACCCCAGAATAAGGGGTCAGATCTCATTGAGGATGGTTGTGAGCCATCATGTGGTTGCTGGGATTTGAACTCATGACCTTCACAAGAGTAGTCAGCACTCTTAACCGCTGAGCCATGTCTCCAGTCCCGCAATAATTGTGTTTTACATACAAATTTTCTGCTCTGATAGAAGCACAATGGATTGCTTATAGAAAGTAAAGATTATTTTTCTACCACTATTCCTCAGTAGGTATCAAATTTGTATATCTTTGTATTATATTAGAATGTTTGATTTTGTTTATTTATTTGAAATTTTAAAACAGAATCTTATAGCCCAGGCTGGCCTCGAATCTACTATATAGCCTAAAATGACTTTGAACTCCTGATCTTCTAGTCTCCAACTGCTATGTGTTGGGATTGCAGGAATATAACAACGTTCTGAGCTAGAATATGACTTAACAATGCTTGTTGTTGTTAAACATTTTACTTATTTGTGTGTGTTTATACATGCACATGCCACAGCACACTTGGAGATCAGAGGGCAACTTAGAGAGTTGGTTCCTTTTCTTAATTCGTGGATCCCAGGGATCAAATGCAGGTCATCAGGCTTGGTAGCAAGCTCTTTAACCCACTGAGCCATTTCCCTGGCGCTAGAATATTTGTTTTTTGAGTTAGAGATGTTGTGAGCCACTATGGGCTTGGTTAGAGATGGTTGTGAGCCACTGTGTAGTTGGTTAGAAATGGTTGTGAGCCACTATGGAATTGGTGGGAATTAAATCTGGATCCTCTGGAAGAGAAGTTGGTGTTCTCTACAGCCCCAACTGCTATTTGACACTTTTAGACTTAAATTTCTTTTAACAATATCATTTAATAAATTTTGGCTTGAGATTGGGACAGATTTTCCAGTAATTTGTAAAATGACTGTAAACATACTGCTATTGTGTACTATATATTTGCCAGTTCTCTCTGCATTGATGAGTATAAAATTATCATTCAACTCTGACAAATAGTCAAGATGCTGTATGTTCTGTGGTATCACATTGTTAGCCAAGATTTAATTCTTTCTGTCTGTGAAAATAAACAAGCAGACCCACTCATTAGCATGCAGTTCTGCTTTCATTTTTAATAAATTAGGAAAAGTGTATATGCCAAGGAATTGTTTTAAAATATTATTAATCATTTTTTATTAGTTAATGTATTACTGCTATACCTATTTTATGTCTGGAGTCATGTAAAAATTTCTTGGAAGAAAGAAAATTGAGCAAGTAAAAAAAAAGCAGTTTAAGAGACTGGGCAAAGTACTTGCTTTGAATGCTCTATACTTACCTGTTACAGCATTTATGAAATTATGCCACAAAGTTATTTATATTTTTAATTTGAAGTTTATGAGTGTTTTGCCTGCATGTATTTTTGGTACCTAAGAGATCAGAAATCCCTCGGAACTGGAGGTATGGATAGTTATAAGTCACCATGTAGCAACAGAGCCATCTCTCCAGCCCTGGGTATTGGGATTTTTACTACCAGAGTCTGAAGGACCTTTAATGCACATAGTACAAGAATGAACAAATAAGTTGTATTTTAAGGAATAATTATTACTTGGAGTGGTAGGAAGGGAAAATAGTCTATTACAAAAGGAATGAATAGCATGAGTGTCATAATGAGAGGAGCCTGGCTTGAAGCTGATTCTGAGTCAGTCTTCAGATGGTAGGACCAAAAAGGATATTGATGTTGGACCAAAGCAGCATCTAAAAAAAGAACTAGAAATGATGGCATACAATGAGCAAGTCTAGTAAGAATCCTAGCTTCAAATATCAACATGACTCTATTAAGTTAAAACCAGATCAGACCTAAAATAAATAAATTTCTGACAGTCCTAAGAGTCAATAGGTAGACTTTACATAGAAGCAGACCTCAGCGCTTTATTTACAGAACATAAGTTGTTATGTTGCTTCGTGAGATGATGGCTCCTCTTATCAGCTCCAGAGTACCATGTGTGATCTGGACAGACCTTTCAACCCCAATATAAAGTTACAAGGGAATTAAAATGCGTAACTTGGAAAGCCTATATGTTAATTCTGAGGTGTATAATAGGGAGAGACTTACTCCGTGCAAAGCAGGAAAAGATTCAATCTAAAAACGATGTGAAGACAAAGTCTTAGGGAAAGGGAGAGTGGAAGCAATACAAACCCCAAAATAAGTAGGCATGTACTCCCCCAGAAGGGAGAGGCTTCAGAGTGGGCGTGGTACAGTGTGGCTTTTCCTAGGCCGATCTGTTAAGGAGACATTCCTCTTGTGGAGAGTTTCTTGTAAAGTTAGTTTGGAACACTGGTGACTCTCACTAAAAACTTGCATCATTCTTCTGAAATTCTCTGACCTGGGGAAGAAATGGGAAGAGCCAAACAGTGCTATTTAAGTGAGAGCCCCTAAGGACAGTCAGGGACTGCTCCATCATCATCATCATCATGTTGTCTAGCACGGGGAGGGCTAACATTCAAAATTCTTTTATTTTGTTTAAGGATTTATTTATTTATTTTATGTATGCGAGTGCACTGTAGCTGTACAGATGGTTGTGAGCCTTCATGTGGTTGTTGGGAATTGAATTTTTAGGACCTTCACTTGTTCTGGTCAATCCCATTCATTCTCCTTGCTCCAGTCAACTCTGCTTGCTCAGGCCCGAAGATTTATTTATTATTATACATAAGTATACTGTAGCTGTCTTCTGACACACCAGAAGAGGTGTAAGCCACCATGTGGTTGCTAGGATTTGAACAATCAGTGTTTGTACCCGCTGAGCTATCTTGCCAGCCCCTAAATTTTTAATGAACAGGGTACCATGAGAGTGGTTGAATATCAAAATAGTTAATGGGGAAGACATGGGGAAGACATGGGGCATGATTCAATGAATCATGTATGAGGCTGTATGAGACACTGGGGTTAATCCCCAGCATACCCCTCCCCACAGAAAAGAATAGCTAAGAGGTATTAGGTATTTTGCTTTTTGTTTGTTTGTTTGAGACAAAAGTCTGCTGTATCCTAGGCTGGATTCTAACTCCCTATGTAGCTAAAAATAGTCTTAAACTTCTGACCAGTCTTCCTGTCTCTACCTTTAAAGGCTACAATTACAGCATATACCATCATGCCCATTCATGCTGTGCAGGGGATCAAACTAAGGGTTTTACAAGTACTCTATCAAATGAGCTACATGCCCAGCCCTGTATGATAGATTGATAAAGATGACTGCTTTTTATATTTGGAAGACTGGGACTGAGAGTATGGCTTCACTCTAGACATGGAGCAGAGGTGTTAAGACAACAGATGAGGGTAGGACTGGAGTTATCTCAGTCATCTGGGCCAGTGGCTGGAGATGAGATGCTGATGAAGTTCAACTGGAGCAAGCAGGCTCAGATACACAGCCAACATTCAAGCTGACCTCTGTCTGTCTGTCTGTGATGTGAATCTAGTCTCTAGGAAAGATTTGTGAGATTTGCTATGTGTCAGTGGGGGCAGCAGGAAATGGTCAGTAACAGTGAGGGTGATTTGTTTTATGGTTTTCTTTTATTTTTCCTTTTAAAAATTATTATTTGGAGATGGCAAAATGGTTCAGTGGAAAAAGTGTCTCTGTCTGTCTCTGTCTCCCCCCCTATAAAATGTAATAAAAATTTAAAGTAATTATTAACATATTTGTTGTATATGGGTCTCATTATTTTCACCCATGTATATGATGTATTTTTTCTCAGAGAGGATGATTGAAATAGCGTGCTGTATGGATCGCACAGGCTTCAGATAAATAGGAAAGAATCAGGCCTGGTTACTCAGTTTCTGGACTTGGCTCTGGGGAATTGCTCAAGTGAATCTTCCATAGGAATGGTTGTCTATGGGGCAGTCATTGTCAAATACTGACGGGAATGATGTTTCTGTTAAAGAGGTTTTGCAAGGGTTTGTGAGAAAGAGGAAGAGTTTATTATTTAGGAGAAGGGCAACCTTGGGGATGGCTGGCTGCTGAGGGAATGGGTGGAGTAGTGGGTATAAGAGGAGAAGCAGGGTTAGGTGTGCAAAGTGATGCAGTAGAGACTAGAGGTTTGGAGTGTCTGCACTATACCCTGAGCCTTCCTACTCCTCTCTTGCTACTATTCATAACTTTTGCCTATCACGAGGGATGCGGGAGATCTGACATTGTGCTCTCTGCTCTACTCAAATTGTTGTGCTGAGGAGACATTGCTATGACAAGGTTTTGGATTCGTGTGATTCTGACCAATCTGCAAAGTTGTCATAATCAAAAAAGAATAAAAGATGTTTCAATGAGTTAGATCTTTCTAACAAGAAGTCTTTGTCCCATGGCTCTGTACCTAACGTCAACCTTTTATATTGGTTCTAGATAAACTGGGATATGGACACGGGGACATGTGTGGGAGCTTACTGCTGCATAGCACTAAGTCAGAGTCTCTTCCATTTTTTTCTTTTGCAGATGAGCGGGACCGGGTGCAAAAGAAAACATTCACCAAATGGGTCAACAAGCACTTGATGAAGGTAAGATTCTTTCCTATGTTTCCTTAGCTTTTCTGTGTGTGTGTGTGTGTGTGTGTGTGTGTGTGTGTGTGTGTGTGAGTTCTTGTATATGTGGAAGCCAAAGCTTGATGTCCAATTGATTTTTCCATCTTATTCATTGAGGCAGAGCTCATTGATAAAGTTAGTCTTGCTAGCCAGCTTGCTTTGGGGATCCCCTGTCTGCCTTCTGAGGCTGTAATCGCAGGCAGCATTTATGTGGCTCTGGAATCCAGGCTTCATGCTTTTCTTACCCCCATCCCAGACTTCGTGCTTATGTGACAAACACTGTCTGCTGAGCTATCTCCCCATCCCCTCCTCCGCACAGTGAGGTTGATGATACCTGGCGATGGTTCCCAAGATTCTGAGAACACCACTTCTAACTTTGAGTAAAAGTTATTTTATAGAGCTGGAGAGTTGGCCCAGAGGCTATATTCAGATGGTAAGGCACATCTGAGACCCACATGGCTCTAAAGGCACAGACAAAAGATTTTCTTTTTCTTTTTCTCAGTTGGTTGTTCAGGACACCTGACCAAGAGGTGGTTACATAATCAAACATAGCTGCTTAGGACTGTGCTGGTTCAGTGGCAAGCAGCTACAGTGAGGGTGATTTTCAAACCACAATAGCTGATAAAAAGAGCCTTTCCTACACTTTACCTTAAGCCCAGGTATCCTTGATGGACTCATTTGATGTTGCCCAGGCATTTCCTGTATTTGACACATCTTAAATTGCTAAATACCTTGCCTGTTGTCCAGGCCAGGAACCTAGATTAATATAGTAATAGTAATCTGTCTGCCCCTTGTTACCTAATCCAATAGTTCAGCTCGGAAAGGTGGCTTGCTTCTGTGTTCTCCACACCTGTCAATTCTGTCCCTGCCCAGGGCTTCTTCATTTCTTGTTTTGACTACTCTAACAGTTTCCTAACAAATGCTCTATCTATAATAGTACTGATTGTGCTATTAGTACTAGTTTACCGGTGACTTCCAATAAGTGAGACGTCTCATAGGAAGTCGTGGATTAGCTCACAATCCTTCAGTGTCTGTGCTGAGTACTCTATTAATAACCTTATTTTATCAGTGAGGAAAATGAGGTTTAGGAGGTACGCAGCTTGTTCAAAGTCACACTACTAAAAATAAGCAAACTGAAAATTTAAACCTCAGCCATATTCTTAACCTGTAAAACTGGCTCTGGCTTCTGCCTTTTGTGTGTGTTTATGTGTGTGTGTGTGGGGGGGGGCACCAGTGAGTTTAATTAGGGTTCTCTCAACTTATCAGAAAGTGTCTTTTCCTCAACAACCCTTAACTGCGTGTCAGCCTGTGGAGAGCTGGGACCACTGCATCCTTTCCTCCCCCCCACTCCGCCCCTTAGTGCCAAATTCCTCTCCTATCTAAAGCTCTTGCTGAACTGTGAGGTGAGCTATTTTATTTCTCTTATCTTTGCTCTGCTCTCCTTCTGGCTGTTTTGCCTATCAACTTACTATCTTTAAATAAATATTTCCTTGACTTTCTCGAGTAGAATCAATTATCCTTTCCTTTATGCTTCTCCTTGTATTTCTTATATACTTCTGTTACAATATGCCTTGTTTAAAATGCCTTGTTCTGAATCTTTCTGCTGGGCTGATGTGTGTTTTTTGTTTTTAGATTGTGTCTTTATTTCCACTGATGTTAGAATGAACTCCAATAAAACAGCTTTAGAGAAGAAAGAGTTAAGTCTGGCTACCATTCCAGGACACAGCTCATCATTGTGGGAGGCCACAGCAGGGACTTGAAGCAGTTAGTCACATTGCATCCACAGTCAAAAGCAGAGGAATCAATGCACACATGCTTGCTCTTCACCAGTTCAGGGCCCAGCCCATGGTCTGCCCACATTTAGGGTGGGTCTTCACATCTCAATTAACCCACTTAAGAGAAATCTCCACAGGCATGCCCAGAGGCCAGCCTGTTCTAGGCAGCCTTTATTGAGACTCTCTCCAGGTGAATCTAGGTTATGTCAAGCTGAGAATTAAATCTAACCATAATGTGTCTTATTTTTTGTAGTGTCAGGACAAACAAAGCAGGTGAGAGATGGGGTGGAGAAAAGACAGCAACCAAAAGGTTATTTACCACTGTACATTCCAATAGTCGTTGCCTGTTCTCTCTAGTTGATGACATAGTATGCCTCTCTGTGGCTCAGTCTTTCTCAACCTGTCCAGCTTCATTTCCAGACAGTCTCTTCTACGGAATGTATGCTGTAGTTACACCAAGAACGTACTGCTTCCTAAAGTCTTTGTACTTCTCTACTGCTCTCTTTGTTCCTCTTCCTAGACAGCACACTCCAGTCTCCTATGCCCCGCCGCTGCCTCCTAACCATTTTTGGCTGAGGGTATAATCTTTCTGATATTCTGACCTGCATTCCTTAGACTAAGTCACTTTTAATTTCCTCTCTATTGTGTGTCACTTGGAGCAGATGCCTGTGTTTTTGCATACTGTCTCCCTTTAGAGACCACAGTGGTATAATATTACTTTTCTGCAAGCATTGGGACATTAGACATATCCAATAGATATTTGTTACCTTGAGTAAATAATAGTAATAGTCCCTTATAACTTACAGAGTGCATTTGATCTGATTTTCTTTTTACAATAATCTCCCAAAACACCACCTGCCTAAATAGTAAAGCTATCTTTTGTGGATTTTAGAATATAATCCTCTCAGTTTTCACTACAAAAGAGGGTGAAAATTAGGGAGGTGAGATGACTTCCCCAAGATTGTGCCGTCATTCATAAGTCACGTGATCAAAACTACTAGGCCTTTCTACTCAATGCTTCATACCCACAGTTGGACGAGTCAAATGTCCTGACTTTGTATTTGGATTCAAATGCTCTGGCTCGCTGATGCTCCTTTGTGCTGTGTGATGGCAGGAGACCTGGGAAAGGGACTCAGAGGAACCCATCACAGCATTGTCAGACATTGGAGGCCAGCCAGAGCTTTGCTTTAAACCCTTGCCTATTTTTTACCATTTCCTAGGCTGTCAGATTTAAAGTTCCAACAGCACTTTTTCATTTTGTAATATTAAGGGAGGGAGGGAGAGAGAGGTGGGGGAGATGACAGACACTGGCAACCAGACAGACAGACACTGGTAACCAGAATCATTGTATTAAGATTGGATTCTTTGAACTGTGTAGGTTGAAAGTTAGGGAGCAAAATTTTGTGAGACTTGGGCAGCTTTTGCTTGGCTGTGCAAGTGCACTCAGATGAATTCTTTGGTCAGCAGGCCAGTGTAAGAGCAAAACCAAGGGGCTGGAGAGATGGCTTAGTGGTTAAGAGCACTGACTGCTCATCCAGAGGTCTTGAGTTCAATTCCCAGTAACCACATGGTGGCTCATAACCATCTGTAATGGGGATCTGATGCCCTCTTCTGGTGTGTCTGAAGACAGCGACAGTGTACTTTCTTTCTTTCTTTCTTTCTTTCTTTCTTTCTTTTTTTTTTTTGGTTTTTCGAGACAGGGTTTCTCTGTGTAGCCCTGGCTATCCTGGAACTCACTCTGTAGACCAGGCTGGCCTTGAACTCAGAAATCCACCTGCCTCTGCCTCCCAAGTGCTGGGATTAAAGGCGTGCGCCAACACCGCTCGCTGTCAATGTACTTTCATATAATAAAGAGCAAAACCAAATAAGCAGCTCTTTTTAGATTTAGTTGATCTAGAATCTCTTGGGTTCTAGAGTAAGAAAATTAACTCCTGCCGGGTAGTGATGGCACATGCCTTTAATCCCAGCACTTGGGAAGCCTGGTCTACAGAGTGAGTTCCAGGATAGCCAGGACTATACAGAGAAACCCTGTCTTGAAAAACAAATAAACAAACAAACAAACAAACAAACAGAAAACCCCAAAAAAACAAAAAAAAAGAAAGAAAAGAAAAGAAAAAAGAAAATTAACTCCTTTATTAATTGTAAACAGGACTGATCCAATCTTAGAAGATATTTGTTAGGAATATTAAGTATCTGAAATGTATTAACAACCTAACTTAAAATGCAGGCCCACAATTCTAAAAGTTATTTTTTGTGCAAGAATCATCAAAAAAGGAAAATCAGGCCATGTTTAAATTTTATCTATATTGATAATACAGAGATTGTGTCTAAATTCTCATAGTTAATAAAGTAGATCTTCCCAAAGAGACTCCCAAGAAAAGGATGGGATGCTGGGCATGGTGTGCCGTATCTACAAACCTAGCACTGAGGCTGGGGAGGATTGGTGTGAGTTTGAAAGTAGCCTGGGCTATAAAGAAGTCACTGTCTCAAAACAAAAAGGATGTGATTATATTTCCTCAGATAAGTTATTTCTCTGCCAGTAAAATGAGCCAAATTAAGCCGAATTGACAGACACACACGCACACACACACACACACACACACACACTCACTCACTCACTCACTCACTCACTCACGTTTATTGGGAAGCTGCTGTCAGGTAGGTGAACTCACTGGCCCCAAGGAAGGAAGCAAGGGAAATCACCAGGGGAGGGAGAAGAGAGAGAGAGAAAGCCTAGAAGAGAGACAGAAAAGGGGGGGGGGAGGAAGAAGAGGAAGAAGAAGGAAAAGGAGAGGGAGAAGGGAGGGGGGCCAGAATGTCAGGATTATAGAGGGAAGAGCCTCTGAGGGACGGGCAGCCCAGCTGTGGTTTGTAAAATATGCACCTTGGCCAGTGTCTGAAACTCAACAGGTAGGAAGATTTTTTTCATTTTTATTCATGTGTGCAGTCTAGAGGCCATCGACCTTGGGATTTTAGTAAGAATTCCAGTTATACCAGCGTATATTTCCAAATTTTCACTGTCATTTCCAGCACTCCCCGCTTCTTTCCTCTTTTCTGTTCCCTGCTCCTCTCCCATCTTTTTCTTTTGTGTTGTAAGGTTTCTGAGACAGAGTCTCACTCAAACCCAGGTGGCCTCAACCTTACCTGCTTGCCATTTCAGGCTTTCAAGTGCTTAGAGACCTGGTATAGAATGACACATCTAACCTCCCTGTCTAATTGAGGACCCATTTGAATATAGGGTAGCTAAGAATTCCCAGCACTGCTTGAAGTGAGTTTTAGCTCTTGCTCAGGCTTTGCTACTCTCCAAATGGTATATGGATTTCACACTCTTCGCCTCTTCCTATCTGACTTGGCCTTAACTATGGATTCTCCTCTTCTATGCTTAAAGCTTGTCTAGTAAAAGTGGTAAAGCAACCTTTTGTGGATTTTACATCATCATAACCACCACCACCACTACCACCACCATTATTAAACCTCCATCAATCAAAGTTGACTAGTATTACCATTTGGAGGAATTATTATTTTTTTTTTTAAGATTTTTTTTTTTTTTTTTTTTTTTTAAAAATTCTCTTTCCTAGCCACTGAGTAGCTGAGAGTACAAGATACATTCCTTTGAGTCCAGAGACAGAGAGGCCCCTCTCCTTCTTACTCTCCTGACTTCAGCGGGCATTTTTGGACTATACTTTTGTGTCTTCTATTGAGCACAAGTCTTTCTGAGTAAAAGTTAACTGTCATCTGTTTTTTAGTGTGTTAGACTTTGCCTTAGAGAATGTACCTAATCACTCAATATCTCAATATGGATTTCCCTTTTGCACTTAAGAAACCCACTAATTCAGAAATCCATCTGAGATTACCAGGAGGGGACGGTTATTCTGAAGGGTTCACACACCGTGTGTCCACTTCAGCTCACTCTTACTTTTCCTGTATTTTTATGGAAGTATAGGTTTCCTTGACCCTGTGTTTTATTGTACTGAGCGTTGAATCCCAGGGCTTGCACATGATACACAG
>JADRCD010235806.1:0-10785 GCA_019843815.1 Montemys delectorum
AGGTAGGTATGAGAGAGGTGGTGTGTGGTGCCCAGTTCACTGACCCAGCTAAAACTGGTTACCTGAGTGTTAGGTAGGAAGGTAAGAAACAAGGACCCCAAGACTAGTGTGAAGTGTTGGTAATACAGATGAGCCACAGGGGCATCAATTTATGATCCTTTTGAGGTAGGGGAGACTCTGGGCCATGCCAGTAACTTATATTCTCATGCAATTTGCCTTATAAATTGCTAAACCAATCAAGAGTGTTTTAAGAAAGAGGAAAGGAGAGCTCAGATTATGGGTCTTATCTGGGTCATTGATGGCAAATATGACAGGATGTGTGCTAAACCAGTCTCGGCCTAATGGTGACAACATGATGCTATGGTTGTGAACTTCTGGAAGACTTTAAAGATGAAAAGAAGAGTTCAAAAATACGTGATGGTGATCCCAATTACACTGTTGATGTGGAAGAAGGAATACTGGTGTGGGAACACAGAGCCAGCTGCTTCTTTAACAGAATGGTCAAGGTTGTCTCTAAATACCTACACACACTCCAGACCAAAGCCTTTTCAGCAGCCAAGTAAAGTCAATGGAAAGGCAATGGGTAGTGCTTGACAAAAGCCTGTCAAAAGCTGGAAGCAATAGCTTCTATAGCAGGTGAGAATAAGGTCTATCTCCCTTTAGCCCCAAGGCTGTTAGCAGGGAAAACTAGCCTGGTTGATTCCAGAAAGGAAGAATACACAGTACCCCCTCAACAGAACCAGGAGGAAATAAAACAGCTCGTGGAGAATGGCTGTGAATTAGAGTGTTAAATAAGGCATGCTGCTGTACAATATTGCTTCTTTTTCCCTTGTTTTTTAACACATGAATGTGTATGTGTGGTGATGTACAATGTGCCACAAGTGGCAGTCAGAGGCCAGTTTTCATGAGCCAGTTCCTTCCTTCCACCATGCTGGTCTTTGGGAATCAAATGCAAGTCATCAAGCTTGGTAGCAAGCATCCTTCTCCACTATCTTTCAGCATCTTTCTCCAGTAGGCTATCTCTCTGCCCCCCCTTGATTTACTAATTGATAGAAGCAAAATGATTTTTTCATACTACATTAAATCTGACACTTATAGTCCTTCAGAGACCTTGCCTGCTTTTTCTAAAAGATTTCTTTACGGAATGATGACCTGAGTGTCTTACAGATTTACAAAGGCGTCTGAAATACGTACAAGCACACCTAGGAGAACATGGATGGATAGTCAGTCTCACTCATGGTATGAGGGCCGGGCAGAACTGTAAAATTCTTGGGCACAGTATGTCAGGTAAGATGCTTATGATATCTGGCAAGACTATTGAGCAACTCCTACAATAACCTGTGCCTGCATATTTAGAACAGATACAGGTGTCTTCCCACAGTGCAGGGATTTTCATTTCTCACCTTGCTCAAGTTGCCTGTCTTTGTATCACTTGATTAAAAGTACTTCATGTAGAATTGGGACATGAATGCTCTCAATGCTTTAGAGCAAGAAAAGATCCTTAAAGAACGGGCTAAATAGCTGTGTGTTCTAATATCCCAGTGCTTGTTTATGTTGGAATTTACTAGACACTGAAAGGGCTAAATATGGCAACATGGGCAGAAACAATCTGAGCAAAGAGGTTAATTAGCATGTTGATTCCAATAATAGAAAGGGCCACGGGTTCCACACTCATCCCTAAAAAGCCAAAATTGTTAGCTGCACATAAATATTTAAAGAGGTGGAATTCACTATCAGTTCCAGTTGAAAACTACTTACTCAATGAGGTGCTGTGCTAAAGGACTTCTGACTGACACTTTTCCTATGGTGACATTGAAATGAACTTTGCAAAAGTGGCATGCATCATTGCATCAGCAAAGCATGCAGGTCTTCAAGCCCCATCACCAATTTGATACAGATTATGCTGGGACCAATCTTTTCAAGCCAGTTGGCCTCCTCCAGGAATTTAGTTAGCAACCAAACTAGACAAGATACTTGAAGAAGTGTTAACCATTCTTGTAGATGCTTGGGACACTGATGGCATAAGCAAGGATTCCAGACAAGAATGGGTAGTTTCATCAAGAAAAATGAACACCAATACCATGTGGATTGAGAAAAGAGAAGAGTAGACAGTGAGCTAGCAGCAATTTGGGAAGCAGCAGGTCATGAGACTTGGCCTGTGACAATCTGTACTGAGCATTGGGATGTATTCAGAGGCTTGACTTTATGGGTGGCCCAATGGGAAAAGAGGTCTGGTAAGTGCTGAGCTGGCCACTGTGAAGACAACAGATGTGGAAGAAAATCTATAACCAAGTCCAGTGGGAATCAGAGCCATGGGGAGTTTTCCATGTGATAACCCAGAGACCACTGAGTCCTCATAGATACCAAAAAGTAGTTCCTTACTAAAATGTGGACCATCTGCTCACAAGTACTTTTGGAAACTTCTTACTGGGCTCAAATAATGTCTGGCTACAGGGGAGGCAACATAGACTGGAAAATAGCTAAGGTTCCTGGCATTCCAGTGAGGTATTCTGACATTTTGTATGCTGTTCAGTTGTGTAAGGGCTGTTCCCAATTATAGCCTCAGAGAAGAGTTGCTGTGGCAGAGCAACTACATAAATCTACCTGTTCCTTACAAGACTGACAGGTAGACTGCACAGGATCTATGCCTGGAAGTGAAGAATGCAGCTAGGCCCACACCCGTGTGAACTGCCATAGGTCCTTGGCAAGCATTTTCCTGCAAGCAACAAGTGATGCTTCGTCCAACTTAGTGTTATATATGAGTACTCTGAAGGATAGACAGGGACCAGAATAGTCATTTCACAAACACTGTGGAATGTGTGCAGAACTGGGCTAAGGATATCCAGGTCCAGTGGTATGTCTGACTACCCTATAGGAGCTGAGTTAGTTGAAAGGATAGCTTAGTTGAAAACGGAATAACTAAAATAAAGAGTAAATAATTTGACCTTTCTAGGATGGAAAACACAATCCCATAAATTATAGGGGATTAAATGAAAATCTTAGTGCTTGGGGTAATTGCCTAAGATTAGTTGGTCATGGAGGACCCTGTGGCTTCCCAGGTAACTCTGACTCTTGCTACCGCTATTGGCTGCACTGCATAGCTAGATGGTAAGGCTTTATTACTGAAGATATTGCAACTTTTAGTTTCTGGGCATGAAAAAATCAAATCAGAAATAAGCCAAAAGCTAGCATTCATATTGGTGGAAGGTCCTATGCAATTCTTTACTGGGGGAGAAGTGTCACCAATGCGTTAGCATAATTAGCATCCCAGACAAGATGTGCCTGATGGTGCAAGAATGGTGTGGCATATGTCCAATAAACTTCTTGTTTTTATTTGGTTCAACATCCACTCTACAATGGAAGTACCCATATTTGGTGCTTTACGACAAATAAATAAATAAATAAATAAATAAATAAATAAATAACTGTAGCTAAGGAAATAATAGATCCTGATGGACAAGCTGCTGTTAATTGAGATGATATTGTTTTCAATGTATTTATGTTTGTGCCATAGATAGTCGCTATTGATGGCCGTGGCCAGGGAAGTCTCTTTTTTGCAGTTGGCAGTGGTTATAGTGGAGAGTCATCACTGGTTAAAGTGTTGAAAACAGGAGATTGTTGTTGTGGCCTTGTGGCCCAACATTCAACCACAACTAAAAGAAATCAATATCGTCTCCTCCAAGTCTCAGGAATATCATGGAAAAGAATTAGCTTGGAACTGGGGAAGGCTTTCTTCACATAGCACAATATTAGCATCTTAATCAGAGCAAAGCTAACTGGGGACCCTTAACAAGATAGGGCCAGGTGGCATGCCCTCACAGAACTAGACACTCACCTGAGTTTCCAGCCACTCCCTCCTGACAACCCCTCGCCACTGGATGTATTTAATCCTGACCAATTGTGCTAGAATGTATAAGGGGTAGAAGGTTACCTGAAGGAAGACTCCATCTATTTAGTTTTAAGACCATGACCCACTTTGGGGATAGAAATTTTTAATGAAGCAACTACTGGGGGATCCCCCAAACTCCTGCAAATAAAGCCAAAGAAAATCTTTGTCTCACCAAACTAGACTTGTATGGACCCATCTCTTTGGAATCCTATCTGAGATGAAGAGACATTTGTTCAATTCACCCCAGGAAAAGTGACATGCCACTTTGACACAGTAGTTCCTTCAAGAGAACCAGCGTGTCACTTCAAGCAATAAGGACACTCTCAAGATCACTTACAGAACTACCATTTCAGCACTGATTGGCGAGATTCCCACCTTGTTCAGGCCTTCTTAATTATGCATAACTCTTCTCCAAACTTCTATACCATTTCCTTCTACATTTGAACCTAAAGTCCAGGTCAGTACCCTGAAGATATATTTGAGGTCATTGGATCAATTTATATGTTCTTCCCAAGATAATATACCAATTAAATCTTTCTCTGATTTCTTCCACTACTATTCTCTGGATTTGAAGAACTGGGACAGTTAGCCACACTCAGCAGCTGGCAGAGTTGGAATTTTTCACCCTATAATGCTAGTACTACCTCCTGTGAGTGTAGTGACATCTCTTACCATATTTACACACACTGCACAGATGGTACACTTCCCAGTAGAATTTTCTAGGCTAGTAAAATATGCTATACTTACTTTGTTTAAATGAAAGCCGCTACCCACATGTAGCTGTCAATCACTTTAGATGTGACAGGGACAAATAAAACAGAATTTTAATTTGATTTAATTTACTTATTTAAAGTAGCTCATTTTTGACAGATCTTATATGGATGTTAATTAGGCATTTATAGTGCAGTCATAAAAGAAGAAGCTTCATATCCCTAGGGAAATATCTCCTCGTGACTTGGACATAGCCAACACTGAGGAAAGCAGATGAAGATCTTTATGTCTGTGTCTTGATTTCTTTTTCTGTTGCTATGATACCTTGGCAAAAGCAACATAAGGAAAGGGCAGTTGATTTTAACTCATAGTTAAAGGTACAGTTCAGTATGGCAAGACAATCAAGGCAGCAGGAAGATAAACCAGTTGGTCACATGATGTCCCTAGTCAGAAGAAGAGACCAATGAAGATAGATGTGCTGCTCAGCTTGCTTTCTACATCTACAATGTCCATACCCCAGCCAATCTCACAGTGGGAAGGTTTTCCCACTTAAACTCATGCAATAAAAACAACCATCAGAAGGCACGACCAGAGGCCCCATCTGCCAGCTCTTCCGGGCTGCCAGGGCATTCTAGATTCTGTCAACTTGACAATACCAACCATCACAATCAAGAAACTTTCTACTTTAAAGAAAATTTCCACCTGTAGAATTCTGAGCTCAACTCTAGTTTATTTCTGCCTGTGTGCACATCTCTGCAGAATAGACTTATATCTCATTAGATATTGATAGGAATTTAGCTAACCTCTACTTCCACATTCTTAACTGGTTTTCAAGAAGGTGTGTCTTGACTTCCTGTTCCCATGAGACTTTGGGTGGCTTGATAACTCCTAAAATGCTTTGTGGAAATTATAATTTTTCAGATAAGAGATACCTGGGGACGTGAAATTTCTAAAAGAGATTTTGACAAGGACAACGTTATCTTTTCCTAATTTCTAGAGGCAGTGTAACAACTTGCAGGACCACATACAACCCATTGTCTCAGGACCTGTTTCCTCACTTGGAAAAATGAGAAGACAAGTATCATCTCACCTTTGAAGTTCTCCCTGTGAAAGTTCACTTTGCCAACATCCGGACTTCATGTCAACACCACCTAAAAGAGCATTCGATCTCATACATCAAACAATCCTCTGTTCCTGATATGATCTACACTGGGAAGAAAGAGGAGGAGAAAGAGGAGGAGGAAAAAAAAACAACAACAAACAACATAGTTCCAAAATTTGACTCTTGTTCTCTACAACCTGTCTTTATGATATTTGTAAAGCCTCTAATTTTATCTTAATTGATCTTAAAAGAATGTGAAGACATTCTTAATGCAGTAGGACACAGTAAGTACTGGATAAACATTAGAGTCATAGACATGATTCCTTTCTTACTACACAAAATCCTGCCTTTCTTCTGGCTTACACTAAATATCTAAGAAATCTACAATGATGTTTAAAGCATCATTTTACCACCAATTTTAAGAAATCATTGTTTACTTAGAAGAGAAATAGTGTTGACCTGTACTTTGTAAACACAATCTGACAGGTACATAGAGAACACGGGCAGCACCCTAGAGATTCACCTCTAGTTACCCAGCTCAGAAGCAGGGCACATCTTCCTTTGCAGCAGCTCCTCCCATGGGGACCTTAACTTCTGTTCACACAGCTTCTAACAGGCATCCTTCTCAGTAGTCTGCGTGCAGACCAGACCAACCTACAAATATTTCTTCAATGGAAAAACAGCACTTACAGAGCAGAAAGAAATAACTTGAGAGTGGCTGCCTATTTGTTCTGCCAAAAAGATACGGGTCAATGCCTTGATTCCTGTAATCTGAAATTATAAGTCATGGGTAGCCTCAACATTTAATTCTTATTCTGGATCCAATTTAGTGTTAGCCTCAAGAATGAGCTCTGGATCATATCAACAGAGCAGAAGAGTATGGTGCCCGCCTGTGGCATTATGGATGCTAGACTATGGCATAGAAGGCACACAGTCACAAAGGTGAGAGCTAGAACCTCCCCTACTTCAAGATGTTCAGTGAACTCTCTAGTTCATACTCTGAAATGTCTAACAGATGGTAGGAAGACCCACAGTGGAGATCTCTGCTTATCCATCATGACTTTTCCAAATGTTTAATTTCTCCCAAAGAAGGAAGATTTCCATAAGCAGTAACCTTGGTACCCTCACAAGATGAGTCTTAGTTATCTGGCAGACCACTAAGAACTCCAAGGTACATTAACTCTCCCAGAAAACAAGCACAGTCAGTTCTCCTGAGTTGAAGATGGTGACATCACCACAGAGGGATATGGTAGCCTCTGTACCTAGGATAGACTTATCCATGGAAACCTGGGTTACATCCAGAACAAAGGAGCTAATGAGTTTTTATCCCGTGTCTGAGCAACACATTCTCTGTACTGCTGCCTACTGATAAACTCTCAAGTAACTTTTTCATACAGTCTCCCAGGTTGCGATCCTTGGTTGTTACTTGCCCCAGCTATAATAACTCACACTGTTAACTGCATCAATGTCCCTTGTTCTGCTCATAAACGTGACTCGAAAGGTTGCCTATGTACTCCATTAGGCTCTCGTCAATGTCCAGTTAGTAAATTCATCCCTCATAGATCGTAGATAATTGAACTGGTACCAACAACAGAAATCACTAGATTAAAACCTAAAACCAGGATTTCTTCACCATTGAATTCAGATAAAGAGGAGAAAGGTATCAATTAAATCCTTTTTCAACTAGTGGTTTTAGGACTTTGTGGTCAATTTGGTGCTCTGGAAAAAGAGAGGCAAACAATAATAACAGGTCAGTCCAAGAAGGACTATCCCTAAGGATGGAATCCTGCCCACTCACACTGCCAAGAGAGTTAGCGTACATCTTCACCCTCATCTCCCAAGATAGCTATCTCAGTCCTGACCCTCAATGCTTCTGGCTGAGATTTGATTGCCCTGGGCTTTCTTAGAACAACAATCTTTTAAAAAAAAAAAAAGAAAGAAAGAAAAAAAGAAAGAAAAAGGAACAATTTGTCCAATAGTTTGATGGCAGACAAGTGTTTTTGCCTTTGGCAATGTTCTTCACCCATTGAAAGATTTAAAGATCTGTCAACCCCAGTGTGTTGCTCTGACTTTTACACTTTCTCAGAACCCCCTTCTCAGTATCTTGCTCCCTAGTTCTAACACTGTTCTCTTTAAGGTCATCCATGTCCTTGTGCTAAATAAATCTCAAGGCGATTTCTCTGTTCTACCACACCCTCCTGCCTTGCTTCCCTTGCCATTTGTGAACTCTGTTGTCTCCATTTTCCAGCCCTCCTCCTTTATTTCCTGATGCTTTTGTGTTATTACACTTTTGTTCTCCGGCATTGATTTTGTAGTTCAATGTCTTTCTTTTTATCCCCTTTATATGTCCTCAGCCATCCCTTCTGATCACCCAGAGCTCCCCAGAGGAGCCTTGATCCTCAGCCAGGCACAGCTGCAGACACTCACATTGATTTTGCAGCTGGCAGAATCTTTCCTCCTCTGGAAAGAGAGATGCCACTCTCAGTCTACACATACTTAGGACAAAGCGAATGCCTCTGTGTTTGGTGATCAATGACCCTACTCTTATAATGCTATCTCATGTTTGACTTCACAATAAAGTTCAAAGCCAGGTTCATTTGAAATTCACTTGTTGGTCCTTTAGGGATCTCTTTTGACAAAGTGAATACTGATCTTCCATCAATGCCCCTTTCAAATATTTTCCTCCATCTTGTTCTTGTCCTTGTTAGCATTGAATTTTAATGACACCTACTTGAATTGACGATGTGTCCTCCCTATAGAAGTCACTATTTTACTTTAAGTTAGCCTCTCTATCCCCAGAGTCACAAGTGCCCAAAACAGAGTACTTATTAATAGAGACAGTAGCCATCAGTCAACTCATAACAGATTCACACAAAATGATAAACTGTTACAACATGTTTGACAGACACAATTTGAAGACATAATTGGGTAATCCACCAGTCTGGAAATTTGGAGAAAACAGTGAGAGTAGGGTAGTATACAAAGAGAAAGAAGCAACTGGATATTTCCTAGAAACAGCAATGAGGTATGTGATGGTCTTGTAGCAGGAAGAACTACAGTCCTTTTGAGGGTTGGAGGAAAGAGGTACATAACTGGACACCATAGAACAGGGATTTGGAGAGACCTAAGAAATGAAACAGATGCCAAACCAAGTATGGTCTTATTGGCCAAGTCAAGAACAGTCATTTCATCGTAAAAACATAACAGTATATTAACTCTTTCTTGATTGAAATTCCCATCTATGTAAAACACAAAACTCATTGAATAAAAGTTGTCAAAGTTTATTTGAGGAAATTATTATCAACTAGTAAATTGAAGCTTTGTACTTTTCTCTTTCACCAAGAATGATCAAATGAAATGGAGAGGCAAGAATCTAGATCTCTACCTTTAGGGCTAGAAAGATGGCTCTGTGGTTAAGAGCACTTGCTGCTCTTGCTGAGGGTCAAGCTTCAGTTCCTAGAATTTACATAGCAGTCTGCAGCTGTCAGCTGTCTCTAACTTTGGCTCCAGAGGAGCCAATGCCCTCTTCTGCCTTCTTTGGGCGCTGCAGGTACATGATGAATGTACAATAAATATACATATACATGCAGACATACAAATAAATAAATAGATATATCCTCATCTTCAATTTGAGTTTTGTCTTTTCTTAGTAACTTTGTTCACTCAGAGGAAAAAAAGAACTCCTTTTTTAAAAATCCATACCCAAAATAATTACTAAATAATCATCAAATAAAAGTCCACATAAATGTGTCATTGCTGCCTATGTTGATATTGAGGCCTATACAAGGGAAAGGAAAATATATTTATGGAAGCCATACCTAAATACCACTCTAGAGAAGCTGGAAATGTATTTCAGTGGATAGACTGTTTACCTAGCATACACAAAGCTGGGTTAATCCCCAACACTACACAAACCAAGATTTGGTAGCACATACCTATAATAGGGGCATGGAGGCAGGAAGATCAGAAGGTCAAGGTCATTCTCAGCTACAGAGCAAGTTCAAAGCAAGCCTAGGCTACATGAGGCCTTGTCTTAAAGAAAAATCTGAAATCTCTTCGGTTCTCATAAAATGTAAAAAGAACAACAACAATAATTGTCTCTGTGATGCCACACCTGACAGAGAAATTTGGGGGTGCAGCCAACCTTGGCTGAGACTCCAAGTACAGAGGGTGGTATAGTCAGTTCACCCAAGGCCATGGACAACCAGCTCCTGGCTGCTCACAACCTCATAATAGCGTGTTGGTTCAGGCTCCAACAAAATTCATACAGTCACAGGCAGAAAGCAGCAAAATCAGAAGGATTAAGTGTCTGAGCTGCCTGCGTGTGTGTTGCCTGCGTGTGACTCTGCCTTATAGCAGAGTCAGGAGATGCCAAGTAGCACTCAGCTGTAACTCCCATCTTAAAGACAAACTCACTCTGCTTCATGCACTCGAAGTTGCCCTGTTCTGCTCTAATCCCTGTAGAACACTATCCTTGACTTTGCAAACATATGTAACAACAGAGCCCGCACACCCATCATCTTCCCTGCCTTCCCCACTGTACATCTGCAAACCTCTATTGGGTCCAAATGCAAAACAGTTGCCAATCATCCTTTTAGGGACTTGTAGGGCAACCAGCCAATTGGCTGCCCTCGGGTTATTCACACTGCAATAGGAAACAAATTTCTTACTGCAATTATCCTTAAATTTCTACTGTTTACCCCCCCAAAAAAATAAAGTAATTGCTGCTGTAAAACACCCTTTCCCACACTGTCCAGCACACATCTGTAAATTCCAAGAGGAATGGGGTGAGTTGGATGCCAGTTGGCTTTGGGAGAAGGAATGGCAATGGGCCAACTGGAAGCTGGTTTATTATTCATGGTGGAATTGAACTTGAACTTTTCATTGTAAATACCCTTGTATGTTTCAGTGCTTCCCTTGTAAGCACACTAGTTGCATCGTTATTGGTAAATAAGCCCACATTTACCATGGTGTGGAGGGACGGGAAAGAAAAGAGAAGAAAAAAAGAGAAGGGGAGAGAAGAAAAGAGAAGAGAAGAGAAGAGGAGAGGAGAGGAGAGGAGAGGAGAGGAGAGGAGAGGAGA
>JADRCD010235806.1:10885-27154 GCA_019843815.1 Montemys delectorum
AGACAAGACAAGACAAGACAAGACAAGACCCTGGGTATTTTCTAAATGCCAGGTGATATGTGTAGCGTTGCCAATTACTCATGGGAATTATTTTATTATTAAAGGTATCCACAGAAGTGAGTAAATAAGTTTTCTTTTTCAAAGTTAAATGTCTATAAGTAGACATTTGATTCCAAAGAGTCTTCCTGATTTTCTTCACTGTCCTCTCATGAGCACAGCAGTTTCTCTTCAAATAACAAAGATATATAGTGTTCACTGAGAACACTTTCCACAGCAGCACATTTAGATTTTTGTCTTTTGAATAAACGTCCTCTTCCATGCCTGGGGCACCTTTCTCCTGCTCCTTTAGCTATAAACTTAACTAAAGTGAATAAAATAAAATAATAAAAACTATAAATCTTTGAAGACATAACTCAAATAGCCAGGGTGATACCTGAAAAGTATGATAGAGAAACTCACTGGCAAGCAACTAAAATGAGTCCAAAGTTGTAGAGATAAAAGGGGGAAAGCCCCAAGAATATATACTTTTCAATATGTTTTTAGAGAGTATGATTTTTGACTAACAAGCTTTTTCTCTCTGTCTCTTCCCTGACTGCAACTCCTTCAGTGTCCAATGTAAATAGTAAGTAACCTCCTGACTGTGGTCAGGGACTAGAGTACATCATCAGTGCTTGTGTTTCCCAGTTTGGATTAATGTTTATGGGAATATGTAATGGATCCCTGGTCCTTAGGGACTCTTCTTTGGTCTCGAGCTCCACTGGCTGAATCAGATGTGCCTGGGGAAATGGTGTTTCTATAGTGTTCATCACATAGACCTGTCATTTTAACAAGGCCATGGACAAGCTTGTGGTGGAAGGTTTTGTGAGCAACACATAAAATAGACTATCAGATAATTTGCCACACTTTTGATACTAGTGACAGGTATAGTGGCCCATGTTTCAAACCACTCTCTGCTCCTTCTCTAAGGCCACTCATCTTCTTTATCACTTGGAAGAGTCCCTAGAAAGTAAATAGACTCCATCAATGTTTCTTCACTAAGACTTTTAAAGATTCAAAGTGCATTATGTCACTCCCACATTTAAATGCTTACATTAGTAGCTTTCCAGTATACCTTATTGGGGTATTAAGGGGTCAAGGTCTATAGCTCAAGCAGTGCACTAGTTGACTAGCATACATGAAGCCCTAGGTTTGATCTCCAACATAGCAGAAGTCAAGCGTAGTAGCACAAGCCTCTAATCACCACACTAGAGAGGTGGAAGGAGGAAGATTAGAAGATTGAAGTCA
Organism: Montemys delectorum; assembly: GCA_019843815.1. Lineage (NCBI taxonomy): Eukaryota > Metazoa > Chordata > Mammalia > Rodentia > Muridae > Montemys > Montemys delectorum. Next base: position 12,170 of record JADRCD010235806.1, read on the forward strand.
TTCTCAACTCCATAAGAAGTTTAAGACCAGCCTGGTCTACATGAGACCCTGTCTCAAAAATAATAATAGTGAATTAAACTTCAAGACAGACAATAGGCTATAGCTCTAACTCCAGAGGAAGGCAACAGGATCACAAGGCTGGGTTGACTGAAAGTGGGTGTTAACAGCCAACAGATAGATAGATAGATAGATAGATAGATAGATAGATAGATAGATAGATAGATAGATAGATAGATCGATAGATAGATAGATAGCCAACCTGACTAGCAACCTACAGCGTGGCATGAACTGACATCAAAAAGTTGAGCAACCCTTTAGATTCTCTTTCTACAATATTCTAACTGCAAATGCCGAAAGACTAAGGCAGTCAAGCAGGAGGAACCAAAGGCAGCATATGTTAGGCAAAAATGTAAGATAAAACAAAGCACCAATGCTGTGAGGAAGAAGAAAATGAAGTTAACATGAGTGAGGGGAAAGCAGGAAAAACTTGTAAAAACTCAGGTGGAGAACGTATTGGCTCGTCTCCAGAAGCAGAAGCGGGTGAGAGAGCTGTGCAAAGCGACCAGAAGAGACAAAGTGCACTGTGTCAGTGGTGCCTCATGGCCCTCTTCGCTGCCTGGTCTCCTGATTGTTTTCCTCTTGGGAACTAAAGGCATATTGTCTTTTAATAAATCAGTCTTTTCTTAAAGAAATTTAAGTAATTCTCTACTCCCTGGAAGTTTGAAAGGTGAATAAAACAAACATCAAATAGGAAATAATTCTCACCACAGAAAATGTACTGGAAAAGATGCGGATTTGTTTTTCAGTTTTATTTAACAAGTATTTTAATTTCTAACAAGCAAGCTCCCCCTTCAATCCCAAAGATATTTCATGGAGGAAATAAAGAAGGTAAGGGGAAGCCTAGAAATGAATTTATTTCTCATAACAATGTTCTGCTTAGTATCTCCTTATGGGGGTAGAATATTTTGAACACCTTTCCTAATATACTGTCAAAATGCTGTTTTTTAAGGTTAAGGCCCACTGGCTTTTTCAGTGGGAGGTTACATTTACTAGCATCCCACAGTACCAGTTCATAAGTATGTACAAGGTCTTCATAACTCCCTGTCATCAAAAATTATAATCATCTATGAGTAGTTCTCTCTACCCTTAAGTACAGAAAGCAACAAATTAATCTGGGAAGGAGGAAACGCATCAACAATGCAAGGTAAGTTCAGCGTGGGAATCTTGTTTTTAAATCTTAAACCTGACTTTGGTTAGAAGATTTAAACCTCTAGAATAACTTACTCTGGCTTTTTCTTGTCAGATTTATGAAGTTCCCTCCATTTAAAAAAAAAAAGTATATATTGTTGAAAGATTGTAAAATTTAATAGCAAACAGGCTGCACACTTAATAACAGGCTAAGCACAATTAGCACTCACATGCCTCCCACTCCTATAAATAATTCACTTTCCTTCCCTTGTCTGCAAATTTCATTAGACTGGGGAGGAGGAGGGGAGGAAAAATTAAAAAGAAAAGCCTTCTGATTTTCTTTTATAGCAAATTTCAGATCCAATCACTCAATTGAGGTCTTTGTATACAGGGAGAACAGGGATGGGGATAGGATATAAACCGAGTTAAAAATGATTCCAACTTTGAGTCTTAAAGCCCTAGCTTTGGCAAGAAACTTTATACACGTGGCCCTGGAATTCACCTGCTAAAATTTAAATACAGATGAATATGATAAATAGATACTTGTTTGCACTGGAGTGGAGGAGTGAACATACACATGTGTCTATGTGTGTATGTTTATGTGTGCACATGTCTCTGGATCTATGTATAAATGTGTCTACAGACAATTATATATCTGAGTCTGTGTAGCTGGCTGTATGTTTGTATGTATCTATATGCCTGAGTATGTATCTATATGGTGTGTGTGTGTGTGTGTGTGTGTGTGCATTTGTATGAACAAGTTTGTGTGTATTGGCTGTGTGTTTATGTGTAGCTATCTCTATGTCCACATGTTTGTATGTCTGTGTGTATTGACCCTTTGAACATGTGATCAGATTCAAGGGCTTTTCCACAATAAGTCTTAGTGATCTGAGGATTTTTGTTTCTCCAATATATATGTATGTTTTTACTTTTGTATTAGCACTTTGAGAATTTCATACAGTGTACACATTAACCTCCTTCCCCAGCTTCTCCCAGACCCAACCTCCCTTCCTACCTACCCAATATTCTTAGCAACTTCTTTCCTTAGCTATAAAACCCAATTTGAGTCACCTATATATTATTGAATGTGTAGACATCCACTGTAGCATGATTCCAGAGGTTATACTCTTAAAGAAATAATACCTCTAGAGCAGTTTTCAATTGTCAACAGGTCCTTGGGTTGGGATAAAACTTTATATCCAACTTTCTCTATGTTGAGATTTGATCTGGACTTGTGCATGCATAACCACTATGAGTTCATATGTACAGCTGCACTGTTATATGTTCTAAAACACTGCAAACAATTACCCCCTTCTTCCACCATGATCTCTAACTTTAGGAAGAGGTAGGATAACATAAACATCCTATTTGAAGCTGAGCATTCCACAGTCTCTTATTCTCTGCATCTTATCCAGTTGAGGGGTCAATGTTGACCATCATCTATTACAAATAGAAGCTTGTCTGATTAGAGTTGAATGATGCATTAATCTATTCCACTATGCTATAGTAATAATAACAATAATAATAATAATAAGGAGGAGGAGGAGGAGAAGTCATTAGAAGTCAATTTATCACTATGTATATTTAGCAGAATAAAAGTATTAGGTTATCCTCCTTGGGCCTGCATACCAGTATAGTCACAGGTTCTTGTCCTGATAATGGCATCAGGTCTGGGGTCCTTCTTGTAAGGTGAGGCTTAAAGAGAAAGTGTTTGGTTACTCCCATGACACTTGTACTACTATTGCACAAGAGAATATGTCTTGCCAGGCCAGTCAATACTGAGTATACCAGGTTCAGAATTTACAACTAGGTAAGACAGATGACTGTCTTTCTCCTCTGGTAGCATTCATAGCATCTGCTCGTCATTACCGAAGCTACCAAGTAGGGAGGTGTGCATATTTTAAGATGGTATTTTATTATTTCTTAGAAGCCAAAGACAAAAGTTAGAAGAATTTGGGGGAAAATGAGATTCCAAATGTGTGTGTGTGTGTGTGTGTGTGTGTGTGTGTGTGTGTGTGTGTGTGTGTGTGTGTGAAAATTTCCCTGGATTCTCTTGACCCCTCGTGCTCCCTGTCTCTCACTTTCTCTTTAGAAAGAAAAGTCTATGCCTAAACGTATTTGATAGCACTGGGGGTTTTGTTCTATTCTTGTAGGGGTCTGTTTGGACCAAATAAAAGGAAAAAATATTCTTTTCTGTGACCTGTATATTTCCAAGCACTCTTACATAAAAGTTACTTGTTTACCATTCTCTAGACTCATGCAACCATAACAATCATTAACTCATAACAACTGAGTTACGTACATCAGCAATGACCTACGCTGAACCTATATGAGATTTACCCTTTCAACAGTCAATCATAGAAGAGGGAAGGTCTCACAAGGCCTTACCCAATACCTTTCAACTATTGGCTATCAGTAGATTCTGTGCATGAGGAATCACTGTCTTTTCTTGTGTGCCAGCCCAGGTTCACTTCTGCCCTGGGGTACCTAGGCACTGTTGCACACCAGGCCAGACATGAAGGGATGAAGTGGGTACCTCGGGATCTTGGTTATTGGTGAGTGCAGCAGAAATAGCCTTCTCTGAGATGGTTTCAGTGAAGCACCTCTCCTTTCTTGGGGGTAACAAGGGTTATATAAACCTTGGGGAGTAGGTAAGGGTTTTTAAGATAAGTGTACATTTATCAGTTGGGCCTGAGGTGCGGGGGATGATTCATTTACATGAATAGGAATTCCAAGTGCTTGCTGGACATATCCTTATAAGGAGAGATGAAGTTAAGCCTATAATTTGGTCACCAGGCTATGTGACAGAGGTGGGGGTCATGAAGGCTACCTGCACCAGGACATGCAGGTCCAGAGCAAGGAGAAAGCAGTCCTAACTCCTGCTGGTCTGAGGACAAGATTTTTGTGTTGGGGCACATCTCAACCTCACTCTTTATCCACACTTGCTCCCCCAGTTGCATGGCTCTCTGACCCTACAGTTGCTGTGCACCCGCTGCTCAAGCTGCAAGGGATCTAAACCCAGAGTCACACAGATGTTCCCGGCAAAATCCAATGGGTCATAGACAAAATGAATAGGCATAAACACGAAAGACAGATTTGTAGGGAGTAAGTGGGTAGACTGGAGTGGTGAGGATAAAGGATTTCCAAGTATTATGAAGAGAGTCGGGAGTTTCTATTTAATGTGTTCAGAGATTCAGTTTATAATATAAACAAATGTTTTGAAAAACTGTTGCCAAACAATGCTAGTAATTTTAATAAATTAATAAAGTTAATACCACCAAGCAGATGTTTCAAAATGATGAGGATATGAACTCTACATCATGTGCTTTTTATCATAATGGAATTTTTCAAAACACATGAAAACTCATGATCCAGGACCTAAGAATACAGTTACCTCAGGAAGGAAGAAGATGATTCAGTACAACAGTCAGGTGACTGCAGCTAATGACAACACTCAGGACTGTCACTGACTGAGCCATCTCTTCAGCCCAAGTTTCCTTTGCTTTTCTTTTTTTAATTATCAGATGGTAGAATACTTTCAGAATGATCAAATTCAGCTTCAGCTAGGGGTAATCGTAATATTTTCCCCATCCTTTTTAAAATCCCTTTGCCATCTATGATTCTTTCTCTTTCCCATGCATTTTGGTTAGACACCCTCGATCCTTTTTGGAAGTAACTATGTATGGATAAAGTAAAGTGAGAGACTGCTATTTTCCTTTAGAGACATGTTCATTTTGCAATCAGCAGATGATCAGGGATGCATTTGCAAATACAACCCGTGAGGAGTCAGTAGTGAATTTATTGGGAACATTCAGTTTTCAAAAGTGCCTTCAGAAGCAGTCCTGGTGCATACATGAGATTGTGGAGATGTTATGTTTAAGTCAGGAGCTAAACCGTTAAATTCTTTAGTGTTTCCAAATGCAGTGCAAACTTCCATCTCTCCTCCAAGAGAGTTGCATAATTAATAAATTTCATATCACTGGACCAATTCGTTGCTCTTTTTGCTTGCAAAAGTCAAAGTTTATTTTCCTGTTCTCCCTTTGAAGACTGACACTTGTGATAGATGGCGGATGACAGTCCAGGAATTTGACCAAAATGACAGCCCACGCCCTATAAGCAGCTGTGGGCTGGCTACAGTTTGGTCTTTTGTGCACATCTAGTGCAGTCCAGCCAGTGGAAAGAAATAGTCACACTCAAGCATGCCATCCATCCCAAAGGACATTTGCATTGGCTTCATAGACACCCAAGACACATCCAGTAGAGGTCAGGCCAGCTTCAGCAACATGAAAACAGGTGGGACAGTATTGACAAACACAGCATCCCACTTCCCTGTAAATATTTCATGTCTGGTTTCACTCCACTAATGCGTCTGCTCCAATGGCCTACCATGCCCAACTGACTTTGCTACACCAGCATCTTTAACAGTAACCGGCTGTGATCACATCACTAATAGGTAACACAGAGCAACAATGAACAACACACTGCAGTGACACACCCATTCCCATGACCTTGAACTTCTCATAAATTTAGCCCTGCAATGCTTAGCTGAATCTCAGGGGAGGGGCTTTTTGTTGGTTTTCATTAGTTCATTATTATTGTTGTTGTTGTTCATGAAGAACTCAAATTACAATGAAATATTCCAAGCCAGTGGTTACAGTTAAGAAATGAAACACCACCTTAAAGTCCCCAAACAGTGAGATGCCACCCCAGAATAGAGATCATTTTGAATGTTTTAAAATTCAAATTCCTTGGCCCCAGCTGAGAGGAGTCTGCATGCAACAGAGTCGATGCCTTCAGGTGAGTCTAGGATGTACAGTCACAGGCCGTGTTACAGGTTCCATGTCAGCACACTCTCAACTCACTTGGTTCTTGCAAAAGCAGTATTCTGGACTGTAAGGGTTAGGCTTTGGAAGAGAGCTCCCTGTTAATTAAATCCTGATTCTACTGTCAGGGAAAGAAAAATATTCAATAGACTCAGTAGAAGTAACTGACATAAACCCCAGTCTCTTTTTTTTCATTTCTTCTCTTTGTTCTGTTGTTCTTCTCCATCTCCTTATTTTTAATCTTCCTTTAAAATTTCAAATGTCTCTTCTAAGCTTCCACCACAAGATCAGATGGGCTTTTCTGATGTAGCTATCCAGTCAAAACCTTTGGCTGCTTCTTTAGAGTCCCTGACATTAGAAAATAGGAGCTTTTCACGAGATCTCAGGTCATGTGAATGGATTTTCCCATTTGTAACTCAGAGTCATTTGAATGCTAAGGAGATTCTTCAAATGCATGGAATTCTACTGCCAAGAGTCCTGGCAGAGTTTCCCAAACAAGCAAAAAAGAAAAACTGCCCAAGATGAAAGGCACTCTAAAAACAGCCCATTTCTCCCCAAAAGCAGTGTTGTAGACAGATACACATTGGGGAGCAGCACAGTTGGTTTACAAGGGGAAATTGAGCTCAGATCATTCTGGTAGAGTTGTCAGCTACAGTCACTAGGATGGAAGAGAAGAGAGAGAGAGGGAAAAGAGTGTTTTCAAAATAGATTAGCATGTGCGTTTAGAAGTATATCAAAAATCTACACTTAAATGTAGGTATTTATACTTTTCCCCTAAGTTTCTATTTCAGGCTCAGTATTAAACTATCTTAAGAGCAAGATAGAGAGGTGGCTCAATCAGTAGTTAAGGGTGTTTGCTGTTTTTCCAGAGGACCCAAGTTCAATTCCCAGTATCCATGCTGGGTGACTCACAAGGAACCACAACTCCAGCTCTAGGAGATCTTCCATTTACAGGCACAAGCACACCACAGACATGGGAAGAAGCATGTACGTATGTGCATGAGCACACAAACAGAGAGAGAGAGAGAGAGAGAGAGAGAGAGAGAGAAATTCATTCACACAGATACACGCATCCACGCATCCACACAAACATAAAAATTATCTTAAGACCATGGACATAAGAAAATAACTTGACTTTTTTTTTTTAGATGTTTTCTTTATTTACAATATCTCCTTTCCCAGGTTCCCCTCCAAAAGAAAAAAGAAAAAGAAAAGAAAATAAGAAGAAGAAAAAACAAAAAACCTAAAACAATCCCCTGTTCCCTCCCCCCTTCCCCTGCTCACCACCTCACCCTCTCCCACTTCCTGGCTCTGGCATTCCCCTTCACTGGGGCATAGAAGCTTCACAGGGCCAAGGGCCTCTCCTCCCATTGATGACTGACTTGGCCATCCTCTGCTATCATAACTTGACTTCTAAGTAACCACTCTCCACTAACAGAAAGTGATTAGCACACAAGAAGTAGCTGAGAGTTTTTAATAACAAAACTGTTGATCTAGCATGAATGAATAAGAAGGATGAGGTATAGCAAAATCCTTCTGAAATATCCCTGTGTGATCAAAGTCTGGAGTTCACGTAAGTTATTCATATTAACCCATCGTTGATAATAGGATAGTATCACCACCATTCATGAGTAAGTAGTGCCCAGTCTAATAGGGCCTCACTAACAACATGGAAAACCTAACCAAGCATTTGTCTTAGGTGGTGCGGTATATGTCTGCAATCTTAGCACTTGGTGGGAGGCAGGGAGGTAGAAGCCAGCAAATTGGGAGTTCAAGGCCTGCCTCAGTTAAATAAATGTTCCAGTCCACTCGGGGCTGTATGTGACTCACTTCCAGAAAACACAGTCCAAAAGAGTTAACCAAGCATTAGACTGTACACAATAAACAAGTCACAAAGAAATGGGCATTTGCAGTGTTAGGCCCAAATTTAAAACTGGCTATTGAAAAGGAGAAGAATAGAACTTCCTTTTCATGTTTAAAAACAAATGTTCATATATCCCTGTGGTTATACTAACATTTTCTTTTTCTCCTCTGAGCTTTATATTTTCAACTCTCTGCAATAAGCATTTTATGAGATAGAAAGAGGATAACACATGTTTGTGGAGAAGAGGGGGAGGGAGGAAGGAGAGGAAAGAAAAGAAGGAAAAGAAAAAGAAGGGAAGAGGAGGAGAAGGAGAAGACTGGGAGCAGAAAGAAGGCAGAGGGAGAAAGACAGGAGCAAAGGAGAGAAAAAAGAAGAGAATGAGGGACAGAGAAAGAGAAAGAGGGGGAAGAAGAAAGAAGGGAGAAATGAGAAAGCACAAAGGGAAAAGACTGCCAGAGAAAGAGAGAAGGAAGGAGAGAAGGAGGGGCAAGAAGGGAGGGAGGGGGAAAATTACCTCATGATATTTTAAAAGAGAAAGGTGAGTGGAAGAGAGAGACAAAGAGGACAGGGGCCTTATAAAATGAAAAAGCACAGGTAAGACACCCTCCATGCCTGACGCCACCTATTGAAGTGAAGAAAAGTACAATCACCCTGTTGTGTTGACTCCACAGCACTGGACTCCCCTGGTTGCCCTTTCCAATGATACTGGAAACTGATTATTGACTTTGACATCACCTGAATAAGGAAATCAACAAATGAGAAATGGAGGGAGGCCGTAGACATATTAAATGATTGAAGTGTTGAAAAAAGAAGAGGAGGAGGAGGAGGAGGAGGAGGAGCTCCACAGAACTGCACACATGCACGGGTGTAGTTACTTTTGAGTAGGCACGGGCTTGAGTGTGGTGGCTTGACAGTGCATTATGTTAGAAGCAGAAGAGGATGGACAAAAGCGAGCCAAGCCGGAAGCAGGAGAGAGCATTCTACAGCCGAAACTTTGTGCTGACTGTTGTTCAGAGACCTTACACGCAGCATGTCTTCAAATTAATAAGAAATTAATCATTAGTCATTTGATGGCAGTAAAAATGGCCCAGCCAAGGCCAAAGAGAAAGGTCACCGGGTGAAAGTGTGAGCCTGATAGCTTGAGTGCCATCCCTTGACCTCAAATTAAAACATAGATGTGGTAATGTACATCTGCAGTCCCAGCATGTGCATGACAAGATGGAACGTGGAGTAAGGAGAAATTAGCTAGAAGCTTGTGGCTTGCTAGCCTCGGGTACAAACTCTGCTACGGTGACGGGGAAGGCCAGACAGACTTGTGAAAATTGTCTTCTGATCACCATGCCTTCTCTGAGACATGTATGCACACACGTGTACACATGTGCATGTATGTGCTCATGTGTGCACACACGCAAATAATCTTTTGAAATATCAATTGTTTGATCCTAAGAGTTAAAGGAATCTCTGATATCAGTGATAATTTTTAAGAATTCTTTTCTCTGAGAACTGTCAAAAGAAATTGGGTAGCATGTTAGTGAGGTATATTCAGTAAAGACAAAGAACTTGCCTGTGCCCAACTACCCCCCATGCTTCATGCCATTTGTAAAGCCCTACCGCCCATGTTAACAACAGTTGCCAGCATCACTGTCTCCTGACACAACTGTCTGTGCTTTGGGGACCCTCCATTAACCAAGAAATTAACCACCCCTGCTTTCTACAGGATCCTGTAAAATGCCGACGAGGTAGGAAATAGCTGTAAAAGTTCCCCAAAATCCTCTAGGGATGTCCTGTAACATTTTCCATGGAAACGTCTTAAAATATTCCATGCAATTAGCTCCACTTAAAGAAACATTTGTCAACTTGTTTTAGCTTCTTAAAGGTGACATTTTTCCTCCTGAATGTGTGTCATTTATTAAGAGAGAGAGAAAGTTCTGTGGCTTAACAAAACCCACAGACATCATTCCCTCCATGGCACTCTGATTGACAGAATCTGAATAATGGCAAGATTAATTTGAACTAAAACCAAAGGAAAATACTATAAATGAGGAACAGAGATGGTGGAGTATAAAAAGGGAACATTTTTACAGACATGTTTAGGGGTGGGCAAAGGCAAAGTGCTACATTTTCATGGGTCCATTTCCCAAGTTCAGAAAATATAAAATTACCTGCGAGTAGAAAGTCTCTCTGTTACCGTGCAAACCTCAATATTTCATGTGAATTGAAACTGACGCCCAGACTCCTCAAATGGCACCAAGAAAATGTGCTGAAAAGCAACCTAAGTTTTCCAAAACAGAGAATAATGTCACCACCTGCTAGGGATGGAAAACAGGTGTATGAATGAGGCTTCTGGACGGAGGGCTTCACACTCCATCCCCAGGTGGCTTATCTCTGCCCTATTCTAGACATGGGGCACTCCTAACTCATTGTGAAGTGTTTTTTCCACTAGCATCCCTGGAGCTTTTGTGATGGATGGCTGCCAAATTACAGGGTTCCCTGTGGCCAGTTTCCATCCCTGAACCCTGCTAACCTTATGTTCCTTGGAGTTCATCAAAGAGTCTCTGTCACCCGCAGATCCCCATTTGCCCATCATTTACTCATCCCAGTCTTCTCAGCCACAATTTGAAGACAAAAGTCCCTTGTGTCTTTTGCGTTGCTTGTACTTGAATTCTTCATGTCCTTAGTTTCTCAAAACTTTGGGGCTGGATCTTTGGTTGACCTCCATCCACAGTTAAGGAGGTGATGTGGTGGTTTGGATGAGAAATGTTCCCCGTAGGCTCTTGTATTTGAACAAAGTTGGTTCAACTCCTTGAGAGGTTATGGAAGTCTAGAAGGTATAGCCTTGCTGGAGGAAATGTCACTGGGGGGTCCAGGAGGTCGGGGGTGGGGAAGAGTGGCTTTGAAGATAGCCTCACCCTACTTCCGGCTCCCTTCTCCCTTCACACTTCTCTCTCTCTCTCTCTCTCTCTCTCTCTCTCTCTCTCTCTCTCTCTCTCTCTCTCTCACTTGCCTGCTCATTCGCTCGCTCTTCCCCACCCCTACGCACTCCTCCTTTCTCCTTCTTCCCTCACCCATCTCCACATCCCCCAATCCCCATCATCTGCTTCCTGTCTGGATGAAATGTTATCAGCCAGCTTGCTTGCTTCTACCACCCTTCCTTGCCTTTCTTCCCTGCCTCCCCATCTGTAGCGAGCCAAGGTAACACCAAAAAGTTGTTAAGGTGGGTAAAATTAATTAGAAGAATCAGCTCACAAGTCCTGACAGGTACATGAAAATGTCAAACAAGTGAATATGAGCAACGAGTCAATTGAATCCAGCATAAAAAATCCAAGGACCTCGTTGTACAACTCTTCCAGTTGTAGCCTTGGGGGGGGGGTCCCACTTTTATGGCAAGATCACAATCGGAAATCAAAGAGGGGAGAAATGCAAAGAGGAAGCAGAGGCAGAGGACAAGTGGAACCATCCAGAACTGCTCTCAGAATCCTTTGGGAATCGATATGGGTCAGTCAATAAGAGAGGAGAACTGAGCCTAATGTCAGAAATGGGAAAATCATTTCTCAGTAAGCAGAATGAGGGTACATGGTATTGCCTAGGTCACAAACATGACTGGAAGCATCCTGAGCGATGCACAGATGGGGGCCACGAACATGGCTGGAAACATCCTGAGCGATGCACAGATGGGGGCATGTCTCTGACGACTGTGCCAGACCCTCAGACACCCTCCTCCCAGTTCTTATTGTTAATTCCCTTCACCTAGTCACCTGTATTATGGGCAAGACTAGAAAATCAACATATGGATTTGCGTGTGAAAGAAACATTTTATTTGTGAACATATAGTATGAGCTCTCCTCTTTCAAAGTTGGTTAGTTAATATTTACTAAGCTGACTGGCAAACGTTAGGATTAACAAGGATGGCTGTTGATATGTGATCTGAATACTTCATGAAACCAATCTAAGAAACCTATGAAAATTTAACATTTCATCACAGGCATAGCCCTGCCAGTGTGATTAGAGACTCTTTCCTAAAGCCTGCTCGTCCTACATACTGTTTGCAAGGATCCTGCCAGTTGTTCGTCTTGCAAACAGTATGTAGGGCAAGGAGGCTTTAGGAGAGAGATTTTTGCAATTGTTCTCTTGGCATTGCTCACACACGCAACTGACACATCCAGCCTGATGCAGCTCACCAGGGCACCTGATTCTTCCTAGTCCTGAAGTCCTTTCTCCCCTTTTGCTTGCTTTCAAACATCTTTATTGGAATCAGTGCAACAATGTTTTAACAAAGTTTTAACACTTAACTCCTAGAATTGAGTCCAATAATTCTTCACTCTCTGGGAAGACAGCAGAGTGGCAAGGGTGGTGATTTCCCAGCAATCCTAAGTCCTGAAACAAAATTGTCTGGCTTTCCTTCTTATTTAAGAAATTTAATTACCTTTTTTTAAGCCTATGATTGTACTTTTCTCATCGTATATGCCCCTATCAACAAACCTCCAATCTTTTCAGTCCCTGAGGATGCCAGACACGGAAAGTTCTTTTTTATCCAGGTCGTTAATGAATTCGTGCTAGCAGAGGAGCTTTATCTGTGTTGCATTTGCATGTTTGCAGAGAAGATGGCAAGCTCCTCCAGCGGACCTCTGGCGAATGATAATCAAAAGTATTGAGGAAACAAATGGGGAACGAAGATAAGTTTTGTGCAAACTCTATTCGTGTTTCAGAAAGACGGAGTTAAAAGGGTGAGACAGATTTAAGGCACACTCAGAATTAAACAATGGAAAAATACCACGCTGAAGATTAAAGGCCTGCCTGCTAAATAGATAATGCCAAATTTGATGAGAAAATACATTGCATTTCCTTTCCTTTGAAATCTTGGGTTGATATTTTTTCCACTTTTACTGGAAAGAAGTATGCTTGAGGATTCACTCAGCACTGGGAGAAAAGGGGCCTCCCTCTCCAGATGCGAAACCACAGAGGAAGCACCTAAATGCTTTCTCTATGAAGTAAAAGGTCTTTGGAAGTTCAAGGCCAGCTGGTGGACTATCAGAAATTTACATTGGATCCTTTGTTGTTTAGCTGTAGATGTTTTCTTTTTCTCTCGTACAAAAACTAACCTGGTAAAAGGGCTCGATGCAGAAGCATGGAAGGGCATACACGGCACTTTTGATATACTCTGCTATTGTTCTTATTATTAATTTTTTTTGCATTTTACTCATGTTTTAATTTACCATCAAGCAACTGCTGACCTTGATCTCTACAAGATATATAGCTTAAAGAACACACACACACACACACACACACACACACACACACACATACACACACAGGCCAAACGTCCAATTGTATTAGAACTCCCAAGATGCCAGCTAAGACTATTAGAGTCTGGAAATGAAATATCCCACCCCCCATAGGCACAAATATTTGAAAACTTGTTTCCCAGTAGGAGGTGCTGTTTGGGGAGCTCGTGGAACCTTTGGAAGTCTGAGAAGCACTGAAGAGAGTGGGTTATGGGCTGCAAAGAAATCCTTGCTACTCTTGAAGCAACACCCCTATCAGACACCTCACAAGCACCTATAATCCCAATTCCAGTTGATTTGACACCCTCTTCTGGCCTCCACATGGCACTACACGCACATGGCTCACATACAGACAAGAAGGCACATATATGTAAAGGAAAAAAAAGCTTCTTTTCATTCTTTCATTTTTTTTTGTTTTTCAAGAGAGAACCCAATTCCATGTCCTGTCTGGTCTTTACTTCTTGCCCCCAAGAAATATGAACAAGGGAGGCAACCTCACTGTCCCGAACCTGCTTATACCTCCATGCCTTCGATAACACCATGGACTGCATTCTCTGAAAGCCATGATTCAGCCACCAAGCATAAGTTGCTTCTTGACAGCTAGTTGTTTACAACAGTGAGAAATGACACACCAAGTAAGCCGACAGAGTGTCGAGAGATTTTAGAGTTTCTTGTGACTCCTGCCTTGATGGCTTAGGTCCATGATCACATGCCTGTCTCCTCTGACTTAGACCTTCAGCACTCTCATGCTTGAGCGAGCTTTCTCCCTCTCTCTCTCTCTCTCTCTCTCTCTCTCTCTCTCTCTCTCTCTCTCACACACACACACACACACACACACACACACACACACACACACCTCAATCTGAACAGCATTATAAAGCTGACCCCGTCTTTGTTCCATGCTCCACAACCACGCCCTCTGCTTCAGGGCACTTTCCTGTTACCATCTTAAAATTCCTTACTGCCTGCAAGCCTTTCACCCTTATTTGACGCAAGACCCTGAAAATATTATAAAGCTGGTCCTGACAGTGATTTTTCCCCCCATACCTAAAAGCCCAAAGTACATTTGCATTCCAGACATGACCCGACAAACTCTTGTCAAGTGGGGCAAAGTACAGGTGAGAGATCACCTAGATCAGAAAGCTAAGCACCACCAGCTGTGGCTCCATCTATGCACACTTGCCACAGTTGGCAGATAGGGCCTGTGTTCCTTAGCTTGGTCAACGACTGAGACAAAACATAAGCCTCTAGCCATGTCACACGCTAACGTGGAAGGGACCAAGGATGTCAGAATTATGACAGGCATTAATTGGAAAGTCTTGGGCAGATGTTGGCTCTTGCTCTCTGACCCCAAGAAAGTTCAGGACAAAACTCAATGAATTCCAGGAATGTGCATAAAAAAAAGAACCAAAGAGCAAACCTGGATGTCTACCTTGGTTTCAAAAAGCAAAGGCTACTGATCTGACACTTTAGTTAACATTCTTTTTTTTTTTTTATACTAAAACCACTGAGTTATATATTTTATTTTTTTTTTAACAACAAGAACAAACTTCTTTTGCTTCCCCCCTCCCCACAGCAGCAAAACTCATCCAGACAACTGGAACCCGGAGCATGTTCTACCCTGTTAGTTAATCATTTCTTAAGGACAAGAAAAAAGTTATCAGGTGTTCATGTGCCTACTAGAATAAAATATCTACTTTCTATCTACTGGAGAAAGATCTGTCACCCTTCTTGTCCCCCACCCCCGGCCGAATACCCATTATTTGATGGAGGGACAAGGCAAAGGATTGAATTATACATTCCCTAGCTTTCCTTTGTGCCTGTGTTA
>JADRCD010235807.1:0-20695 GCA_019843815.1 Montemys delectorum
CAGCCTGTGAAGGAAGGAAGGAGGTGGAGCTTACTAAATGAAGAAAGTGGCCTGTGAATGAATGAAGGAGGTGGAGTATGGACAAGGGAGGCAGGTGGTGAATGGGAAACATTCTTGCTAGTTTTGAGCAGCCATCAGTGTTACCAGGAGATGATGTTGAGCTCACCTAGGAGCAGGGCGACATCCAAAGGAAAGGAAGAGGACACATGATGACTAGCTATATGCAGCTATGATTCTGCAACATTAAGGAGCCCAGGACTCTGCTGATGCTGGGACACAAACACCAGCTTGTTCTCTTGAGGGAACTACGGTGAGTAGGTGTGCTGTGTTCCTGGGTTTACGGGCTGGGACTTAAGAAACCGTCTCAGTCAGGGTCCAGCACTGGCTCACATGGTATGGTATGAGTTCTGCGTAGTAGAGAAGTGAGCTGAGTGATCCAATACACACTTGTTGAGTAACAGCACTTGGCCTTATTTCCTAGACCAGCCTGACTCGGACACATATAGCTCCATTACTTGTTAAACAGTGTGTCTGTGAGAGTGTCTTGAGCACATTAACATTGGAATGGCAAACAGAGGCCATTCCCTGACCAGGCTGCCCTCCACTCATGGGTCAAAGGACACCAGGAGTGAAGAACATGGAATTTTGTTTGTAATGAGGTATGCTCTGTGGCTCAGATTGGACTCATCTACTATGCTGCCCATAATGGCCTCATACTGGTTATCTGCCTGACTCAAACTTCTACATAGGTATGACTACCGGTCTGCCATACAGCTGGGATGTTAGTCATCTGTGATTGACATGGCCTCAGACTGGAGTACTGTCAATGTCTGAGACTCTCACTGCCCTATGTAGGACCTGAGACCTCTAGACGTCTAGAATTGTAAGAGTCAACTTCTTATGATATAGTTTATGTCATATTGTTGTTAATAAATATCATGTATGCATGTACATCATGTGATGTATATATACGCATATATATACTGTTATGACACAATATGACACAATAGGGCATGCATTGGCTGTGTCTCTAGGGAATGCAGGCTAACTCAGGGAACATTCCGTGGGGGTTATGTGGTGGTGTTTAATTCTCTAGTTACCATAATGTATGGAATTTTGATGAAGAAAGAGTTCCTGGATGCCCTCTATGACGGTGTCATAGTGCATCTCAGCTGCGTAGTTTCCTGCACCCACATTGCTCCAGGTCCTCCAAAGAGCACCTCCACTGCCCAGGGACTTCTTCCACATGGTCAAGGTGGTGTCAGGCTGGCCAAGCAAAATCATTGCTATTTGACTTTCAACTGCGAAATTGTGCAGTGACAGTATGAGTTGCCCCCTTAACAACTGTCTGGCTTATAAATACCCAGAAAGGTGAGGGTGACCTGGTCTGTGGCAGTGGAGTGGGTTAATCTGAGACTGGACTGCTGGGAAGGCAGCTCTGGCAGCCTGTGCTCCCATCTCCATTTTGATTTTTCTTGTTCTCAGCTCTGCACTTTAAAAAGTCTATTTGTTCTGAGTGTTTGCACATTTATAACCTCCATGTGGAGACTTGGTGGCTGAAGTATGGGGCTGAGTTGATGCTAAGAAAAGACTGTTGGTTTCTTTAGAAGATAGCAACTGCTAACGCTACATTTATAGAGAGCCCCAAAGCCCTCTAAGTAACATATTTGCCCAGTTAAGAAGAATCGAATGGAGCTAGAGCAGAAAAACCTAATGATGGAAGGTGGCTGCTGCCCAAATACTGTCAGCAGCCCTGAGACATCCTCCTGAGAGATTCTTCTCCTTAGCTGGCCCTATAGTGTGGGCAGTGGAGTAACAGCAGAGGCCAGTTTCCATGGAACTCTTTCTGTATGAGGCCCAGTGGCTGCTCACAGGCAGAGTTTGATTTCCAACAGCAAGTAAATTAAAGATAAATTAATAAAGGCATATACCACCACCCTGACACAGCTTTGATATATGTGTATTATACAGGCTTCCACAGGGCCTCTCTTGGCCTGAAGAGTGTGCCTTTTTTGTGTGTCTCACACGGTGGTTGCTTTGAACAACCACTGGATCCACTGGAGCCACTGGATCCAAATTCCTGCTTCCTATAATCACACCTGCCATGCTGAGCTAGGAAGCATTAGAGGAACCATCACATTAAAGATGTCATCTCCAAATACAGTCAGGTTCTGAGGTAGGGAACAGACAGAGTTGGGAATTCATGCGTATTTCCTAAAGAGAAGAGAAGATGCTGAGGATAACGTTACAGGACCATAGAGTTAAGGAAGGAGGATGCTGACTATAAAGGGAAGTGCACCCCATTATGTACGTATGTATGTGTGTATGTGTGTGTGTGTGTGTGTGTGTATGTGTGTGTATATATGTGTGTATATATATATGTATGTGTATATATATATGTGTGTGTATCCACACATACATATTCACACACCCTAACATACCATACATATGCACACATACATATACCATATACAAACACATAAATGCATGCATATAAAGACACATACAGGCATGGACAGCCCACATATATAATCCTCATCCTTTGCAGCCTTACCCTAAGGTATAGGTATGAACTGGCTGTTGTCTCTATTCCCTATGTCCTGTTCAGGTTGACCATACAGGTGAATGATTAGCTTGCATTGCAAGAACTCCTGCCTTCCCTTCCTCAAGAACCTGTACTGGCTCACCTCTAATCTCCACATGAAGTCAAGCACAGCCTTGGCCTTCCGTCCCCACAAACATCCCCTCAGCGCTGGCAAGTCTTATGCCAACTTGACACATGAACTAGACTTATCTGAAAGGACGAAAACTTGACTGAGAAAATGCCTTCTTAAGATCGGGCAGTAAGGCATTTTCTTAATTAGTTATCGATGGAAGAAGGCCCAGCCCATTGTGGGCAGTTTCATTCCTGGGCTGGTGGCCCTGGGTTCTATAAGAAAGCAGGCCAAGCAAGCCGTGGGAAACAAGCCAGTAAAGAGCGTTCCTTCGTAGCCTCTGCCTCAGCCCCTGCCTCCAGGATCTTACCCAGTTGGAGTTCTTGTCCTGACTTTTTTCAGTGACGAACAGTGCTGTGGGCATATAAGCCAAACAGATCCTCTCCCCCCTACACCTGCTTTTGGTCATGGTGCTTTGCCACAGCCTTACAAACCCTAATGAAGACACGGTCCTAGCATTCCCATTTTGATTTAGGTTGGTTTTCTGTTCCTTTGCTAACAGCCTTGCTCCCTTCCCCTCCCAGCTTGAATCCCAGTCCCTTCTGGAAGCCTTCTTAGACAATCCTAGCCAGGATTTCTACCTGGGCTCTGTGACAGCATCGTTTCTGAATTGTGTCACAGCTCTTTGGTTCATCTTACTCAGCACTATGTGGTGTGTGTGTGTGTGTGTGTGTGTGTGTGTGTGTGTGTGCGTGTCAGAGGCTGTTCAGTGACCTAAATTCAGGCCCCCATGCTTGTACAGAAAACATTTACTACCTCCCAGTTCCAAGTGCTGCATAATTCTTCTAAACAAATAATTGATAAATCATCTCATACTGGTTCTTGCCTCCTGCTACACATATCAGACCCCAGGGTAGACATCTTGTATCAATAAGCCCGCTGCATGCTAGGCATGGTGGAGTACATCTTTAATCTTAGCACTGAGTAAGCAAAGGCAAACACATCTCTGTGAGCTCAAGACCAGCTTGGTCTACAGAGTGAGTTCTAAGCCAGCAACAGCTACATAATGAGAAAGCAGAAATTTAATAAGCCCAATGTTACCTTCAATGCATTCTAGTCCCAGGAACACCTCCCACTCCATAACAGCATGGAACATCTATGACATGCCTTAAAATCTGGCAGAAGGACATTGCAGAAGAACCAGGATGCTGACCTTGGAGGATGGCAGGTCAGAGATGCATACGATTACAGTCAGATACCAGGCCTTCAGGCAAGAGAGATGGGGATGGCACTGAGCTCTTATGAAGAGATTAGTACCTGAGTGGGAAAGCATTCTGAATGCCTGTGAGGGTTATACAAGCTCTGATGCTCTATGGCTGGTACCTGGGAATCCTTTCCAAAAGGAAGCTGAAAGTCAGAGGCACAAGATGAGGTGTGTATGGGGGGCCATTTCCAAGATCCCATCCTATCCCAGACCTTCCATGGTGAATTGTATCTTACTATCTCTATTTTACAGACAACACAATTGAGGCTTGGAGACCCTCTGGTCAATGAGAGCTTCAGATTTCATTCTGGGAACCACTCCATGTTACTATACTGCCTTCCAGTGACACCAAAACAAACCAAGGAAATTCTGGAGTAATGCCTTTTGGTTCAGTAACAAGTGCAAGTTAGAGGTTGTTAGATGAGACTGGCTGCAGGGAAGCTGCAAGCCACTCTTTCTAGGGAAACAAAGACTTTGAGATGGACCTTGCATGGATGAGGAGAGAAGAGACAATTCTAGAAATAATGGCATTTGGTCACTCCTCCAAGCATACACACACAAAAGAAAATCTTAACACGAAAAAAATCTTTCAAATTGAACATTCAAATAATTTCATATATCATCTATCTACCTATCTATCTATCTATCTATCTATCTATCTATCTATCATTTATTCATTTATTTTATTGCTCAAAGCTCCATTTAGTTTAAGAAGAAGAAGACAATAACAAAATGTAAATGTGACAAACGTGTTAAGGGAGCAACCATTACACTGCAACGGGTCTGTGCCCATTATTTTCATGAATATGTTATTAAAAATTTAAGCGTCAAATAAAACAAAAACAATTTAAAATAATTTCACAAACCTTCGGTTTACAACATAAAAGTTTATGTTTCATGTTGGCAAATCTGTATTTTCCAGCATTGGACCGAGTGTTCTGGTTTCCTGGGACATCATTTAAAAGGCATGGCATGCACAGAAACTCAGGGTTTAATGCTTGTGTGGGCTGAGAGTCTCATCACTGCTCCTCACCTGGGCTTATCTGTGGGCTGATCTGTCATGGACTCCAGAGCACGTGGCTGTTCTCTGGGTATTTCCACCTCTCCCACAGCCACCAACTGTCCCATGTGCTCACTGTGATGTGATCCATCAAACCTTCCTACAGTTCCTCACTCTGCCTCCTAGAGCTGCACACTGGAGCTTTATTTCTCACAGAGACACCATCGCTGCCGAACAATTAATGATGTCAGCTTGCTGGCATCACTTATGAAATATCTTCTGTTAGACACTCTTGGAGGTAGGACTAGAAAAGGGCGCACGCACATGCCTTTTCTCAATAAGCTACAGAAAGAGAATTGGTCTTTTGATAAATGCTTTCTGGGAGTTGTCTTTAAGGGGCTAATTTTTCAATCTTAAAGAGAGAGTGAGAAGAAAGAAAAGAGCTTTTCAATGTTCCAGGTAACTAATGACTTAAATGGAAGCAAGGAGATAATTTGATAAATACTGTTGGGCATTGATGAAGCCATGTGCGTCTGCTTCTGCTTCTGATGGGAACTTGGCCTCACCTCCCTGATTAGTAGCAAAGGTATTTTCGTTTGGAAGATTGGACTATTTTTGAATTCTACTGATTGCGCTAAATTGAATGCCATATTATGAAATCCATTTCAACTTTTATGGACATCCCTGCCTCCTCCAGGGGCTTCTTTAGGCATTTGGTTTATTGGGGAAGAGTCATTTATTCCCTGCAACGATGCCCACGGTGCTGGCACATAACGACAAAGAAAATAAGCCACAAAATTCAAGTTCTTATTGCAGAACAGTGTCGACTTACATGGTTTTCTTAAAATAATGGAAAAATGTTACAATATGACATCCCGGGGAGAGCCAGGGGACTCTTGCGTAACTAATCAAAATGTTGTCGTCCCCGAAACACTCTTGTAATGTGACCTTTGGTCGCCGCTTCACAATGAAGGCGAAAGGCAGGAGTTTCCGATGAGTGTTCTAGGCTGAAAGAAACTCTGGGGAGAGAACTGATACCCGAAACAGCAGCTCCTCCATCCTAAGGCCACAGTCACCTCCCTACCATCACCCCGAACTATCAAGGGCTGGACTCCTTCTAGAGTCTAAAACAGATCCTTTTGTGAACATTTTCATAAACATCAGCATGCTGATTTCCTGGATTGGAGCCCTCAGCTGAGTATAGCACAAGGAATTCTACTGAGAATTCCTCTCAACACCATACAGCAATCCAAGCAGTAAAGATACCTCGCTATGGAGCCAGGAAATGGAAACAGACACTCTAGCCACCTCTCCAATCCGTCATTTCACCTCCCCAGCATATCATCCCTGCCTGATGTGTGTTGATTGGTGCAGTACATCTTGATGCTAGCATCCCATTTTAGAAATATTCTGACATTATCTATTCAAAAGTTTGATGTCAGCCGGGCAGTGGTGACACACACCTTTAATCCCAGCACTTGGGAGGCAGAGGCAGGCAGATTTCTGAGTTCAAGGCCAGCCTGGTCTACAGAGTGAGTTCCAGGACAGCCAGGGCTGCACAGAGAAACACTGCCTCGAAAAACAAACACACAACAAACAAAACCCAAGACAAAACAAAAACAAACAAACAAACAAACAAAAACCTCAAAACAAAAACAAAAACAAAAACAAAAAGTTTGATGTCTGGTTTAAAACTACCAGTGCCTCTGAGACTGTTCTGTACTTAGCAATCAGAGACCCATTCCCACTGATGCCAGATGTAGCCTTGAGTCGAATGAATTTTGATAGCTTCACCATTAAGTATATGGGAATCTGAAAATCTTTTTGTGGCTAACAGGGTGCCAACTCCTTCCTTCTCCAACAGTCTGTTATCTGTTCTCCCAAGTGCTCAGTTGCCTGAAGCCTTCGGCTCTAGGATATGTATGATGTCACAAATGGTCAAGAAAACTTAGATGGAAACAATTTCTAGATAACAGAACTGAAAGGAAATGAAACATGGAGGATTTGAGCATTACAAGTTAATACAAGTTTGACCATTGGAAAAGATCACATGTATCCAAAAGAGAGTGATGGTTACGTTCTTTGTTTTTGATGACATACAGTTTCCATGCATAAATTGGAGAGCACAGTAAGTCTAAATGACCCTTTTCATTACTGGAATCTAGAGAATCTATTTATCTGGAGACCTATCAAACTATGGAATTAGTTCACAGAATTTCTGGCAGGGGGAGGCCAGAAAAACCGCAAGACTAATGATTCCATAGTCACCTTTAAATTCATATTTAGACTTCTTCTAATCTATTTTTATCTCACATGTGTGGGTAGATGCCAAAGTGAGTGCTCAGTTACTATTTCTAGCTTGTTAATAATCAAGTAATATTTTCCCAGTCATTGACATTCTCATCTGTTGCAAATAAAAATCAAATTTGCAAGATGCAACACTTTCTGGGAAAGCAGACCTGCTGCTATTTCCTTCTCCGAGCAAGAGAGACACGTTTTTAATCAGGAGTCAACCCTGCAGTCTTTGGAGTTGGTTTAAACTAAGTCAGCAACTCTGATTCTTTTATTTGAAGAACAAATAGCAGGGTAAAATTCCTAAGCCTTAGCAATACACTATCATAGCTTGCCACCAAAAGATTTTAAATTCTTCAATTCGAAATTGCTAACATAGTCTTTTTCCTTTCTTTCTTTCTCATCCACCTTTTCTCCTCCCTCTGTCCCTCCCTCCCTCCCTTCCTTCCCTATCCCCAAACCTATATTTTTATGAATTGAGAATATTCTCAGGAATATTGATGTTTGGGGATCAATAACTTATAAATCCTGGTTTTGTCATCTGGAAGCTGGGTAACCTTGGAGCCCTCAACCTTACTTTGCTTGCCTGTAAAATGGGTGTTATCACACTCATCTCTCAAATTTGTGAGATTTCAAAAGAGAATCATATAAAGACATGGACACCACACTATCTTTAAAACAGAAATCCTTACGTTATTCAAAACTTTGGGTTTGATGTGACAAGAAACAGAGCCAAGAATGTACAGTGGAACTCCTGGATTCAGGCAAGTTTCTCCATTCAATGATCTGGCTGTGGATATATCTTCATAATAAAATGAATGTTTATCATATGTGAGGTCCTAGGTCCCACCTCATCAACAAAATAGATAGATGGATGAAAATAAACAGATGATGGATGGGTAGATGGATGGATGGATGGATGGATGGATGGATAATATACAGTTGAAGATAAATGAATGATAACTGTATAGATGAGTAGATAAATGAATGGAAGGATGGATGGACAGGTGAATGGATGATTTTGATAGATGGAAATGAATGGTAATTGGATAGGTAAGTAAACAGATGGGTGGGTAGATGGTAGGTGGATAGATAATAGATGGTAAATGAATAATATATCTATGAATAGATGGTATTTTATTCATCTAGATAGATATCTAGATAGGAGATAGATAGATAGATAGATAGATAGATAGATAGATAGATAGATAATAGATGGACAGACAGATAGAAGCTCCAGAGTCACATGGTACTTGCTTTGTGCCAGTAGAAATAAGAATCTCTATTCTAATGATACATCCATCCAGGCAAAAACTCTCCAAGGGTTACTGCTGGCTGATGAAATATTTTACAATATACAAAAATAGTTATGCTTGTGGGGGAATCACACTTGTCCCCATTGAGGCTCAGAGAATGTCTAATCTCTCTCATCTGTACTCCTACACACCAAAAGGTAGCAAGCTGGATGTCAACTGTTTGATCTTGGTAAGGCGCTGGATCACTCCTTTTTTTTTTTTTTTTCATTTATAGCACTTTGATAACTAACTACCTCACAGTGGTGTTGTGAGGATGCCGGAAGACCTTGAACACAAAGCAAGATCAAGAGACTGCCACTCAATAAGTCATTGATGATTTCCAACTATTCATAATTTCTATGAATTCCATATTTCAAATGTTTTAGTAAGTTAATGAATGTCTAATAAATACATTTGTTGAGGTTAATTTACGAGACAAAGAGGCAAAGCATACATCAATGGCTTGATTAGCCATTGGTTAGAGCAGGCTGGGAGTATTGTCCAGCCTGTGCTAGGTCCCCCATCCATGTTTGTCTACATTTTGATAGATTGTCTTGGGGGAGGCTGTCGGAAGGAAAGTACCCCTCAACTTCAATGACCCGCTCTCATCTGACTCACTGGTGTATCAATTTCTGTCAAGACTGAAAAGATGGTAAGGGAGTCTGAGAGGCTCAGCACACAGTACTCAGGAAACACACACAGTGAAAGCACACAACTCAGAGGGGCCAGCTTACTCATGCAGAACCCTCCCAAGATCACCCTTTTTGTCTCCCTTATCAGACCTTTGCTCTTGGTCACTTAATGGCTGGAATTGCCTTGTGATCCTACCTCTGTGATATTTGCCATGATTATCCATGATGAACCAACCAGAGGTGAAGACATAAAACAGAAAGGATGGAATCCTGGGATATGGATGGAGAAAGCTAGCTTGGAGCTGTGGAAGGAAAGGGGAAGGCTGGCAGAGCGTAGGGTGAGAACAGGAGCTGCCCTGGTCTGGGAATACAACTACCACCTCCCATAAGAAGCGGTCTCTGCCTGTTTTCTAACCAAAGTTCTGGGACTGGCCTGCTTTGAACCAGTGCCTTTCCTTGCATCAGAAAGAGAACCTTATAGCTAACTTCATGCTGACCCTCTCCAGCTGTGGGTATCCTCAAGCCATACAACTTTTGGACAATGAAGGCTCTGTTTCCAGAGATTGTCATTTAGATAGTTAAAGGGACCATTTTTGGACTTCACTGGCCATTCTTGACTCTAGATGACTTATCTTTCCTGCTCATAGACAGTGGGGGACCAGCTGTCTGAATTATGCACACCAATTTTGCCCCCAACCTATACCTCATGATATTCTTCACCAAGGGCCCAGTGAACCTGGGCTAGACTAAAGACATTCTCCTCGAAGGGAATACAATTACCTCTTCCGTTCCTGTTTTGATGGCTGCAGCAGGATCCTTGGCATAGCTTGGTCCTGCCTTATTCTCATTTCTCATCCTCAGTCAGAAATGGATGATGGAAAGTCACAATCCCAGCATCCCAATCCCCATGCCTCCTGCTTTAATTTCCAAGTCACAAAATAACAGGTGGGGCCTGTACCCAGAAGGCAGAGGGTTGGGGTCGAGAAGGGAGACCTACTTCCTCTTGGCACCCAGGTGCACACCCCTAGCATTTCACACCACTTAAAAGACTTTGCCCAAACTGCCAACAACGTGTTACAAACACAGTCTGTCCTGAAAATGGATCAAAAACACTTTGTAATGAGTGTAGGAGCCAGTTTCAAAAGGGCTGTAGAATCTAACAAAATTCCCAGTTCTGAGGGTTTGACACTCCAATAGCCCAACACAGTTGTCTTTCACTTGGGTGTTTTCATAGCAGGTACACATGCCTGACTGCTCTTTGCTCCACAGTTGGCATGTTTTAGAAGAAAAGCAATATGAGGTTTAGGATAACTTTCTGTCTGACAGTTACTAGGCAACTAGATCCAAATTCCACAATTAATAGGATGTATAGCTGTTTACATGGGGTTCTCTCCTTTCATCAGTCTTCCTTAGCTAGTTGTTTTGGGTTGGGAATATGGTAGGGAACACACCCACCACACAGTGGCTGGAGAGAAGAGCTTGAAGAAGGAGCCCTGCTACAATGAAGGCCCCACATGCCCATATTCATGTCTCCAGGGAGATGTCCACTGCTCCACGTGAACCTCACATACTTTGTTCCTGAACCACTCAACCATGAGCTCTGCAGAACTGCAACATGTCTCCTTAAGTGTACCTCAGACTTGCACCAACCGGGCTACTGAAGGAGCACAGTCTTGAAGGAGTCTTTGGACAACCTCCTCTATACATAGGCAGAGCCTTCTCCTTGCTCTTTCAAACTCAACCCAAGATAGAAGAGCTTCCAGATGGCTACAGAAGCTCCCATGAGCTCCTGGGCAGAAGGATGTTTGCTCTCTATAGGACAGCAAGGGCTAAGGAGCTCACTCTCTCATCCTGTGTTGCCCATCTGTCTATGTACTTCTTGCTACAATGATACCCTGATGCCTGCAGCTGTGCCAACAACCAACAGGAACCAGCATGGGACAAGGGTGTAGCTAGTGGCAGATGGTACCCACTCTGGGCCTAATGGTCCTGTCTCAATTTCAGGCTTCTCCCCAGCCTAGTATCTCTGGGCTCCAGGCTTCACCCGGGCTAGATGCTCTGACTCCAAGAACACCAAGAAGGAGAAAATCGATTGTGTTAATCGAGAGCTCACCACTGGAGGTGCGTTTAAAGCGGTCCGGATGTAAAACACTTCAAGTGCGGAGCTCTTGGCGTGTTTCTCTTTACACGACCACTGCACGCTTGTCCAGAGTTCGGGGCTTTCAAATCACATAAGGTTTTATGTGATCGTTATAAAATCCCTTCATTTCCCAAAGGCAGGGTAGTAAGGATTAAGTTTGACTACTGAAGACAGCTTTGTTGTAAATGGTCTCTAACGTCACAGAATAGCTTGGGAAGAGAGGCTTATTAAACAAATTTCGTGGGTTACAAATCATTAGAAGCAATCACCCACCGTGTCAAGTTCATTTGCTTAACCTGAAAGGTATCCATTTGGATGCTTAGAGGAGCTATGCAAATTGACACGGTTCCCAGTGCCCACAGGAAAGCTGGCTGATGTTAAAGCAAACCCGGGGAGTCCCTTGAAGAACTCAAGTTACAATTGAACACAACTTCTTATGGTTTTCTCAAATCTTCTGTGAAACAAACAAATAAATAAACAAACAAACTAACTCATTCACTCGTGGGGATGTGGGCCCAGGGGAGAATTAGAGAGTATCTGTTAATCTGAAGATGGGAAACCCCACAGGCATCTCATTCATTCAGGCTAATGCATCCTGGGACAAAGTCAGGGGTGTGACTGTGAAAGGCGGGTAGGAAACCTGCTCCCAGACTTCCTGATTTAACTTAGTCTTCCTCCCTGTTCCCCCCACCAGGCTACCACCCCATCTAGAGCGATCCACATTCCTTTAGGAAGGGCAGGTGATGAGGTCACCTGGGTAAAAGGATACAGGAAAGAAGCCCATGGGCTCCAGGTTGGGAATGGATTGGTTTTTTGTTTGTTTGTTTGTTTATTTGTTTTGTTTTGTTTGTTTTAAGGATTCCAGAAAGGAGAAGTACTTGCTGCAGCCAGGACATGGAGACTGGGTTTTAGTTTGCTTCATGGAAGAACCTGGGGTGTTATTTTAGAATTCTTTACTTCTGCAGGCTTAGTCCTTGGTCAGAGAAATGTGCCTTCTTTCACCTGCCTCTCAGTTCCTGATCCTGAACACTCCTTCCCTCTTTCCCAGTATGAAGAGTTCATGCACGGTCTAAGACCCATGGCCTGCTCCGAAGGACAGCACTGTTCTCAGTCTGTCTTACTCACCCTTTTCAATCCCATGTAATCTACTTTGATGGTGTTGGCCATCATAGAGACTTTTCCATCCCAAATTAGGAAGGGTAGAGATTCAGATGTCAGGACTAGCCTCATTTCCATCTTCTTCCCAAACCCCAACAACTCTCAGATATGGATTTGAGTCTGAAATGTCCCCACAGGCTCACGCACTGGGTGTTGCTTGTCAACTGATAGGTCTCTGAGAAGTGATTGGGTTCTGAGGGCTCTGCCATAATCAATGAAATAATCTCTTGATAGATTCATATTTTTCATTTAGTCACTTGGAGTGTGTGTGTGTGTGTGTGTGTGTGTGTGTGTGTGTGTGTGTGAGTGTGTACATACGACTCCACATGTATGGTCAGAAGAATATCTGCAAGAGAGTTTGCTTTCTTTCCCTTCTGTGTGGGTCCTGGGAACTGGACTCCGGTCTCTATGTGTAGATACAAGCACCTTTATCCATTGAGCCACCACTCCTGCCCTGGATTCACGATTTGAGGGCATCACTCAGAGGTGGTAAGAGCTTCGACATGGGAAGTAGGTTCACTGGGAGTGTGCCCTGGAAAGACGTCTCTTGTCCTCTCCCTTTTTCTCCTTTTCCCTTCCTGTACGAATTGAGGTAAGCTGTTGGTTCTTACCCTGTCACATCTTCTCAGCTTACCACAGCCTAGAAACAACATGACCAGCCTACGGTGGACAGAAACTGTGAGCCAGAAACAGCAGCTCCTCCCTTTGTCTCTCTGAGATCCTTGTTACAGCAGTGAAACGTCTGACTGGCCGCACTCAGAAGTTCCTATTAAAATGTAATCCAGATTCATTCATTCATTCATTCATTCATTCATTCATTCATCATTCATTCGTTTACTTATTATGTATGAGTGCTTTGTCTCTATATATGTCTGTGTACCTTTGTGTGCCTGGTGCCTGAGGAAGCCAAAAGCCATTGGATCCCCTGGGACTGGAGTTACAGCAATTGTGAGATGTCATGTGGGTGCTGGCAACTGAACCCAGGTCCTCTGGCAGAGTAGCTGGTGGAGGGTTGTTGTTGTTGTTGTTGTTGTTGGTTTGTTTGTTTGTTTGTTTTGGTTTTTCAAGACAGGGTTTCTCTGTGTAGCCCTGGCTGTCCTGGAACTCACTCTGTAGACCAGGCTGGCCTGGAACTCAGAAATCCGCCTGCCTCTGCCTCCCAAGTGCTGGGATTAAAGGCGTGCGCCACCACTGCCTGGTGCTGGCGGAGTTTTTTTTCTTCCTGCTTATGCTGTTTATTGTTACTCTTTTTATGAAAAATTTCAAACAATGCTTTCTTGTAGGACTTTAGTTTAAGACACATGGATTTTTATCCTAAAAGGATATCAGTCTATTACTTTCTTAAGATTTGATCATCTTTGTACCTCAGTTGTGGAGAATAGTTTTGTCTTAATATTAAGTCTTTTATCCAGTTATTTTTTTATTCCACTCATATATTACATCCTGAATGTAGTGTCCCTTCTCCTCCCCTCCCAACCCCCTCTCCTCATTCATTTGTCCTCCATTTCTCTTCAGAAAAGGGTAGGTCTTTAATAGCTATTAACCAAACATGGCATATCAAGTTAGAGTAAGACTAGGCACTTCCTCTCATATTAAGGCTGGAAGAAGCAAAGGGTGGGAGGAAAAGGGTCGCAAAAGCAGGCAAAATACTCAGAGGCGGTCCCCAGTCCCATTCCCACTGAGTCCTACAAGAAGACCAAGGTACACAACCATAACGTACATGCAGAGGGCCTCGCTCAGACCCATGCAGGCTCCCTAGTTGTCAGTTCAGTGTCTGTGAGCCTCTATGTGCCTAGGTTAGTTGGTTCTGTGGGTTCTCTTTGGTGTCCTTGATCCCTCTAGTTCTTGTAACCCGTCCTCCTCCTCTTCTGCAGGATTCCCTGAGCTCTGCCTGATGTTTGGCTGTGGATCTCTGCATCTGTTTCCATCAGGGGCTGGATGAAGCCTCTCTGAGGATGATGGTTATGCTTGATCCCTGTCTATAAGTATAGCAGAATAGCATTAGGGATCATTTCATTGATTTCTTCTCCTTTTTTCCTTCCTTCATTTCTTTCTTTCTTTCTTTCTTTCTTTTCTTTCCTCCTCCTCTTCTTCCTCCCCCTCCCGCTCTCCCTCTTCCCCCTCCCCTCCCCTCCCCCTCCCCCTTCTTCTTCTTCTTCTTCTTCTTCTTCTTCTTCTTCTTCTTCTTCCTCTTCTTCTTCTTCTTCTTCTTCTATTTCCAGCCTTGTTTGTTTCTCTTCTGGCTCTATGATTCCTGGCCCTCTAGGCAATGACAGGGGTGGGCTCACTCTCATGGCATGGGTCTCAAGCTGGACCAGTCACTGATTGGCCATTCCCACAGTTTCTTCATTACCTTAACTCCTCTATTCCTCTCTCTCTCTCTGTGTCTCTCTCTGTCTCTCTCTCCTCCACCTTTACTTATTGTAGTCAGGAAAAATTGTAGGTTGAAAGTTTTGCATCTGGGTTGGTGTCCCAACCCCTCCATCAGAAGTCTTGCCTTAGCCAGTGTTCTTAACCTCTGAGCCTTCTCTCTGTTTCTGCCACCCAGATAGTTTAACAAGCTACGATTCTTAGATTAATTGTATCAGCTCCAGAGTGTAGTCATTGGGGTCTCAACAGGAACTCTGATTTTATATTGGTGCTTCTCATTTTCAGTTCCATTAGGATCCCAGTTCTAATTGGGCCTTGGTAGCATCATGCTATATGGGGCCTGGCAAATAGTATACCTTACTCAATAGTCTGTTGCTAACCCATGAGCCTATACAATATGCAAGTATGGTCTACAAGTGCGCAGCATAGATTCTTATGAAATTACTGTATGGATGATAAACTGGAGGGCCCAAGATAACCAAGAAGGAAGAGCAGGACCCAGGACAAACTGTTTCATGTCTCTTGTCCCTAGGCAAAAATACTCTCTCTCTGCCTGAGCACAGTGCTGAGGAGGTGTACTAGTTACTTACTTCATTACTATAAACAAATACCTGAAAGAAATCAAGTTAACAAAGGGCTGGGGAGGGGCGCTCTCATTTCTGAGAAATGCTGAGAATCACTGAGGGGAAGGCTCGGCAGCAGAACTAGCTGCTTAGGAGGCAGAGAGAGTTGAGTGCTGGTGCTCTGTTTATCTTCTCCTTTGTTCCCTTCTCATTCAATTTGGGACCTCAGTTCTTAGAGAAGACACCACCTACATTGGGGCATGGGGGGGGGGAGGCTTCAGTTTATGCTCTGGAAATCCCTCCCTGACACGTCTAGAGGTGTGTCTCTGAGGTTAATTACAGATCTA
The DNA here is from genome assembly GCA_019843815.1 of Montemys delectorum. NCBI lineage: Eukaryota > Metazoa > Chordata > Mammalia > Rodentia > Muridae > Montemys > Montemys delectorum. Next base: position 15,716 of record JADRCD010235807.1, read on the forward strand.
AGGAAGTTGTTGAGAGTAGACAACATAGGACGACTCTGAGACTTGATTTGGCCATCACATATATCTAGGAGTCTGGTTCATCTTCTATCAGCAGTTACTTTTAGTGTGTCTGGAGGAGGTAACACTGGAGGTGAGGAGGGGCGGCATCAAAAGGTGAATGGTGGCCTCTGTGAGTCACTGGGGCTCATCATACAACAAACCTCTGAGCACCATCTTTAAAGGTGGTAGGTAAAACGTTGGCTCACTGAACCAGGGTACTAGGAAGGCCCAAATCCAGGCAGGAGAGTTGAACACTGGGAAGGTGAAGGTCTCAACAAGCAAAACCACAGCATAGTTAATACATGTGCACCTGGGATTCGACCCTGAAGTTATTGACATGGATGTCTCTCTGAAGCTTTAGAATGATAACATTCCCTACAGACATTATGTCAATCAAGTCAGATATCATGGGGCTCCAATCACGTACCACAAAGTGGGTGGCTTGGAAGACTGAAAATTTGTTTACAGTCCAGGAGGTAGTCCTCACCTCCTGCACAGCATCTGGTGCACAGGTGTATCTGGCTTCTAGTTTTCTGTTTATAGGGAAAGCAATCCTATCAGGGTAGAGCCCTCCTAACTAATGACCTCATCTTCAAGTGTCACCTCCGTGTTTTAACAAATAAGGCCATTCTGAGGTACAGAGGGAGAACATTCAGCTCCTGTCATCTCACATCAGAGCTGGATACCCACACTAACTGAACCGCTATTGAGCTATTCTGATAGCAAGTGCCAAGAAGAACCTGCCCTGGTCTAGTTGGGCAGTGACTCTTCCACCACCCCTTGGGTGCGCGCAGTTCGCAGTTAGTGACTGTGTCTCAGCGGGTAAACTGGGACTTGGGGTGGGGAGGCCGAGGTGAGAAGGTGCAGCCGGCTCCAGAGGGTTGATGCGGCGTGAAGTCTAGGATGGGCAAAGAACCGGTTTCAGGTCTGGAAGAAGAGGCCTGCTCTAGGAGCATGCCCCCAGAGAGGAAGCACAGAGCAGCCGCCCGGCGTCACCCACTGGGCGTGCTCAGCCCGCCCTACAGTCCCCGCCCCTCTTCCGGCAACTCCCAGCCACGCCCCCGTGTACCCCGCTGGCTTTACCCTCTCCGACCACACCCCCACGCTCGGTGACCATCGGCAACCTGACTCCGCCCCCGCTCACCAGGCTCCGCCCCACACTAGGCCCCGCCTCCATCCCGTGCGCGAACCGGCGGCCGGTGCTTCTCGGTGCCAGAGCGCTCAGGCGTCTAGGCCCTGGGTACTGTTCCACGTTGCTGAGTTTCTGCACAGTTTGCAAGCTGGTGAGTTTTGGGACGCCGTGTGGAGCCCTCCCAAGAGAGAGCCGAACTCCAGGGAGACAGACAGTCGTGGCTCTGAGTTGTCCTAAGGGCTCCTTTTTTTCCTCCAGGACCTCAGCCCCTTCCGGCTGCCTTACATTCCCTGGCCTCGGGGTTCTTGGGCCAGTCTGCCTGGTGACGGGGAGAGATGCCCAACATTTTTCAAGCTTCAGCCGGACCCATGCAGGTCCTCTGGCCATACTCTTTCCCTTCACTGGTGACCAGGGCATGGGGGTCCACTTTACTTTTCTTTCAGGAAGCTTCCAGAAGCACCTGCTCAGATCCCCTTGCAGTAGGCCCATGCTTTTCATAGCTCCTTCTTTCTTGAGAGTAGGAGAAAACAACCAAGTCCCAGGGTCCTGCGTCATCATGGCTGGTGTTAGGTACACTTGGTTAAAACCTCAAAGAGTAAACAGTACCTGCGCTCCTCGCCCAGTGGGTCTAGGTGTTTGTCCTGTAGATTTTACTCCTCGCTGCCTCATCCAGAAACTGATTGTGTGTTCGGAGAAGCAAGGTGTACGTGTGCATACACACGCTAGGCTGGACTCTCCTCAGACACAGGAAGGAGCTTGTGAAAAGGGTGTTATCCAGTTTGCAGGGTCTCTTGTCACACAGACCTGCTCTTCATTTCACTCCCCTGACACATGATCCCCAAATGATTTTTACTTCATATGTCTCTCGATATCTGCAACACTGGTTGTGGGGTGCTGGTTGTGGGGGTGTGAGAAGCCTGGCTTGTGGTCAGGATCCTGTAAGCTTAGGCATGTTATCTGAGCATCTGCCAGAACCTAGAGCCTGAGAGTGGAAGGACAGAGTGGTCCTGCACTAATTCCCTGCCTGAGGCTTCATCTTTTCCTGGCCACTCTCTGGGTCTTGACATAGTTTGGCAGTGAAATAATGCCTTACCTTCAGAGGTCTGGAGGAAGCCAGCCCGCAAGGATCTATGGGAGTATTTTTTTTTTTTTCAGTTAGAAAAATCTGTCATACTAAGGGTTTGACTAATATGTTATGTGTCTGTGAAGAGGTTTCTGCTGTTACCGAGGTTTAAGAATCAGAGTCTCAGGTGTGGTGGTAAGGTGGCTGGGTCTTGGACAGCAACCTTCTTTCTGTGGAGAGCAAAAGGCACCGATCTTTGGGTCCTGTTCTAGACCAGTTGGCCCCATCTGGGCCTGTCTCTACTCCCTCACAGGGCCCATAGTGAGCTGGGTCTTTCCACAGCAGTCAAAAGCGTTAAGTGTTGTCTGGATTCCGTTTTAACCTTATCACAGGACTACTCACATGCTCCCGTACTTGGGATATGATTACCCCCACCCACCCCTACTACCACCCCTGGAATAAGCCGAAAACACTGTAAGTCAAAAAAAAAAAAAAAAAGGCACCTCTCATATCTGACTCCCTGAGCATTGTAAACCATGCTCCAGACTCGAATGTCATCCAGACATGCCTCACATTGTTAGCTGTAAAGTTCACACTTGAAAAGCATGCAGCTGGGTTACAAAAACAAAACAAAACCACAGAAATATCATAATATTTTAATAAGTGTGTAATCTTTTGTCGGGCCACATTTGTAGCTATCCTGAGCCACATGTGGCCTGTTGGGGCACAGGTTAGGTGGACCTACTTATGTCTACTTATGTCTGTGGCTTCTCTTGGCTGGAAGGATCACAGACCATTAACCCTAAAAAAGGTCAAAGTTCAAAGCACGCATGGTGTCTACTGAGACCATTAATGCCTTATACCGTGGGAAAGTACAAAAAGTTGGGTGTTTCATGAAAGTCGGGGGCAGTCCTGTCTCTTCACATGTCATTGTGATCCTGCCAGTGCCCCACCCCGGTGTTACGTGCCTCTTGTATATCTACTTTCCTCCAGGCCTTTGGATATATGTCACACGAGTATCTCAGACTGTGGAGAACCCTGGCTTGGCTGCGACCACAGGTATGCCTGGCCATGTTTTGGTGTGTGGCAGGTCTTGCCAAAGTTCCTACTGAAGGCATTGATGTCTGACTGTAGGCTCTTGTTTAAATAAGGCCTGAAGGTTCAAACCAGACAGATAGACCGGCATTCATCTGGGCAGAGTGGCCTCTGTCAGCCCGCCCATAGACACTGATAAGCAAACTGTTCTACACTAGTTCTGGGTCTAAAGTGAAAGTGACAGGATTTGTCAGAGCCTTGCTGGCAGGACGCTGGCTCTGAGGAAGCTGGCTCTGCCGTGCTTGTGCTTGACAGGATGGATTTTCTTGTTCTGTTTGCTGTGGAGGCCTGTGCTGGGCATAGATAGATAAAAGATGGAGACCCAGCATTGTGGCCTAAGTGTGGTGTGGCTTATGTCCTTGCTCAGCCGTTGGCCAGTGGCAACAGTCAAGCTGTCTGACTTAAACATTAATAGTAATAAAGGGTGCACTGAGGAGGGCTGTGTGGTTTGGGGAAAGCCACGTAATGAGTGTGTGGAATGTAGTGAGAGACTTACTCCTTTCTATAGCTGTTAAAATGATTTGCCTTAAGAAGGGGACTAAATCCTCTGGTGATCTTCTGTGACCTTGAAGGAAACAGTGCCTTGAAAGATGTGGTTTTCAGGTGGAGGGGGCCACGGGCTGGGTCTACCATGATACCAGGCATCCCTCGGTTAAGCCAGCCTCCTTCTATACCTGCTCCAGAGTCTGCCCCAGCGAAGCAACCCAAATAGACAGGCTCTCCCCACGGGCCACGACACAGTGGTGACTCTCTTGTTGATGGTTGAAACTTGTTTTCTGCACTCGAAGCTGGAGTGAACTCATCTTGGTCTTCAGCGTACAAGTAGGACCAGTTAAAAAATTCTATAGAAACATCTTACGGCTTTTATTTGTTGTCATGTATAACCACAAAAGGGACAACGAAAGAGCGGTAAGTGCCTGGTGTGTCCACTCTGCTGCTAAAATATTCTTGTTAGAATAATTTCCTACCTATAACACTTGTGAAGTCAGCCCCACATCCAGCTCAGCTCTGGGGCCCATTCCCAGAAGTCCGAGGGTGACACCAAATGCACAGTCCACCAATGGCATGGCTCGTAAAAGCAGGCACTTGTTAAATCTATTTGTTTTTATTATAGACATCGATCTACCAGTTGCAATAATGCATTTATGGACATTTTTCTGCAAGCACAGCGCTGGTGGCAGTTTTTACTGACAAATTGAGTCGTATGGATAGTAGTTCAGAGCACTCTTAGCCTATTGACAGATTGGGTGATCCTAACACTGATTTCAGTGCCTTAGTGGGTGAGGAGAGAGAATGGCTCTGGAACAGAGTAGGAGCTGGAGCAAAGGGGCATGGGGGTGCTAGTTAGATGGAGAGGCAGAGTAAAGAACAGTTATTTCTCATTTGTAAACTTAGCTGAATTATAACCCAGATGAATGGTGGGGAGCCAGGAATGTCACCGTCAAGTTGGTCTGCTGTTGGTATATATGGTCAGATCCTCCCAGCATGGACTCCAACAAGGCTGGATGTAGCAACCTTGCTCTCCATGAATGAGTGAGTGTTCATGGGCTGACCCAAAGGTGGCCTGAACTCTGTTGGTATCAGAATTTATGAGAGTCCTCGTCCCCAAGATGAGTAGTAGGGTCCCATGGCAGGAAGATAGGATGTATAA
>JADRCD010235808.1:0-14052 GCA_019843815.1 Montemys delectorum
CTCCACACAGAAACCTGCTTTGCTTAACAAGATTAAAGATTTAAATGGAGATGTACTTTCTCACATTGGAGGTAGGGCATTGCTAAGATATCTGAGCTAAGTATGGGGTTGTGCAAACCTAAAATCATAGCATGTCTGAAGTGGAGGCAGGAGAATCAAAAAGTTAAAAGGCTATTTTTAGGTATATAGTGAGTTTAGGGCCAAACTGGGACCCTGTCTCAGAATCAGAATAAAACAAAAAGTAGATTTCTGTTCTGTTCAGGTTGATATATAGAGTCATTTTACTCCAGTCTAAGTTCAGGCCATCTTTTAATTTTTGGAAGAATTAGCAGGGTCATTTTAAAATACATATGGAAATATAAAGGATTTGGAAAAAAGATTCAAAGTGTCTTGAGAAGGTCACAATTGGAAAACTTAACAGTGCTTGGTGTTTTCCACTAACCTTAGTTATAGAGCTTACTGTAAAATGTAATGAACATTGGTATAGAGGGAGATGAGTCCATCAGCACAGCACCCAGTGGGGCAGCAGAGAGAGATGAACATCGATGTTTAGAACACTTCTTTATTCAGTTTAAACTCCAGTCACAGAATTGTGCTGCCCACATATCAGTTAACCCAGTCTAGAAACTCCCTTACAGGTAGATGTGCCCAGAGACTTGCTTCAGTGTTGATCCCATCAAATTGAGGATGGAGATAGACCCGTCATAGCGTCTTAGCATTATGTGAAGTATTGGCTCATGATTTGCTAAGTTGGGGACATCGTACCAAGGGACCTTACTGGGTGAACTCTTGCCATTGCACCCTGCTGAATGTTGGTACCATTTCTCAGTATTCAGTGACTGCTTTCAACAGTGCAGGAACTCCTTTACCATTGCTGTGAGCAGATTGCCTAGTGTAGATAACTTAAGAGAGGGACATCTCTTTCTGCTAGGAGGGCACAGTCAGTGCATTCTTTCTTTACTCCAGAAGCCTGAGCAGAAACATCATGGTGTCAGGAGCCTGTGGTAGAGGAGAAATGTTCTGACCATGGCAGACCAGGAAGCAGAGGGGAGAGAACACAGGTACTCATTTAGCTTTTCCTTTTCCTTCTTTAATTCCGTCCAGGCCCCAGCCAGGGGTGTGGCATCTCCCACATTTGGGGTGAGTTTCCTGAGGTGCGTAGTTTCTCGCATGCTTCAACAGGTCAGGTCGGCAGGTCTACTCAGACCTCAGTAAATGCTTACTTAGTTAGGGGCAGCCTATGACTGGAAGAGGCAGCTGCTACTGCTCTCCATTCGGAAAGCAAGAAAAAATGCTAAGACCATGGACAGTAAAAGTGAAACTGAAAGACTTGAAAGAGCTGCAATAAAATTACAATTGGAGGCAGTAAGAGGCCTTGGAGACCACAAGCAGAACGCAGTTTACACCCAGGATGGAAGCTTGGTACTAAGAACGATCTTTGCAATCAAAAATATATGTGTTATGTATATATCTGCACACACACACACACACACACACACACACTCACTCACGAGAGCACAGTAGAACCATCAAGCAGACTTGGTGCTTAGCATCATGGATGCTGTGGTGATACTGACTGCTGCTAATAGCATTTCAAGCGGTTGGTATCTAGTGGGTTATCTTGGGTACCTGTGGGTTCGTTCCTAACAAAGTTGGGACATCCTGCAGGTGGACTTGTCTTTGTGCCCATTCTTGGTTATTAGGATAAAGTGGGATTGCCAGCTCGTCGCGTATGCATGTATCCGTCCGTGCTTTATATTCCTGTTGGCACAGCACCTGTGTCACAGGTGTGCCTGCCACCACCTGGCAGCAGTGCTTGAGTGCCTGCTTCCTCGTCCTCCAAATCCAAGCTCCTCTCAGAAATAGATTTGGTGCCAGTTTGAAATGAGAAATGGTGCTTTATTTAAGCTTTTCTTTGGTCTTTAAGAACTGTTGTAAAGGCTGAGTTTTTATGTTTATTAATTAGTTGTATTTCTTTTATGACTTGTCCCCCAAATATATGTTTTCATCCATTTTTACCTCTAGGAATTTCTTCCTAATTTTTGAGAGTTCTTTACTTTGTGAGAATATAAGTGCTTTGTAATGGGCTTCTGGTATTTCTCCTGGTTGAATCCTTGCCTTTTAGATTTACTGGATTGTCAGGCTTAAGTGTCTCTCGTGGGGAAGGCAACCATTCAATTCCATGACACGTATGTCTTTGCATTTTACTCCTGTGGAGTCAGATACCATTTATCCTTGGTGTATCTCATGGTCTCTGTCAGTAAGAGTTGCCATCGCCTGTCCAGTTAGAGACAGTAGGTGTTTGTTGGCATGGCTGTCCAGTTGCCCTCCCTTCCCCACACACCCAGGGCTATGGAACATAGACCTGAATTGCTGTTTGAAACTGTGTTTTGATGCCTTCTGATCCAAGTCAGATGAAGAAACCTCAGAGAGTAGAGTGGCACTTTGTTGGTTTTTTTTTGTTTTTTGTTTGTTTAGAAAAAAAAAACCAACCCACCCCAAGTCATGGTTTGTGGACACTGGAGACCAGTGCACATTTCTTTGTGTTGGTCCACCAGTTTGCTTAGTTAATCCCAAATGGCTGGCCTGTGAATCCCAGATTTGGATGCTCATCTTCCTTCCTTCAAGCAGGCTTCTTTTCCTTCCTCTCCCAGTAAGCTGGCTGCTGTGCCCAGTCAAATGATGAGGTCCTGAGGTTAGCAACTCAGTGGAGAACACTTCCTTCCCCTTCCCTGTGCTAAGTTTTGGAACTGTTCTTCAGCTCAAGCACGCCTCTGCCACTAGATGGCACTACACGATTCCCTGAAAACTCAGATCTCCACAGCGAGGACTCTAACTCAACACACATTCCCAAATTCTTCATGCCTCCTATTTGTAATACATGGTATTTTCTACTTTGAGCTCTTTTTTTATATTTAAAAAAATGAAGATTTGCACACTGTTCAAATTGAATTTGATAGTAGTAGTCACATATCATTGAAAACCATACTGTTAATAATTTATTTTGTTTTTTATTTATTTTGTGGTATTGGGATTGAATGTAGTGCCTTAGGTAAGAATGGTTCCACTGAGCTGTTTTGTTTTGTTTTGCTTTCTGATACAGGATTTCACTACACAACCCTGGCTCACTCTATTATAGATCAGGTTGGCCTCAAGCTCTCAGAGATCCATCTGCCTCTGCCTCCCAAATGCTGTCATTAAAGGTGTATTCTGCCCTGACTGGGTCTACCTCTGAGCTTTAGGCATTGTTTAGAGACTAAGTAAACTAACTGTGGTCAAATTATAAGTGTGCTGTTTGCTTTGGACTGTAGAGACATATGTAGCAAGGCCTGACAAATCAGTGAGTATTTTACATGCTGCATTAACTACCTCAGTTACATGCTTCATCATGGTATCCACACATACGTAGACATCAGTGAGAAACAAGCTTGTACAGAAAATGGTACCGGCGATAGCAAGCAGAGTCAACCTTGTCACTTAGTGTGGTAGCACACATCTGTAACTTCAGCCCTTGGGAGGGTGGGGTAGGACGAATTCAGGTGCCGAGACCAGCCAGAATATGGAGGAGACCTTGTCTCAAAACCAAAAACCAATAAGAAAAAAAAAGTCTTATTGGGAGAAACAAAGAAAAGATGTAGTGTCTGCTTCTAGGAGCTTAAACTGTAGCTTGGAGATGTACTGCACGCACCTTAAGTCTTGACTTGGTTACTAAGGACTGTGGGATTTGAGGTGTGAAGATTCGTATGGTAGTTAGGAAGCTTTCTGTTCCAGTTGATGAAATCTCCATGTGAGTGGCCTGAGTGTTTATGTAGTGAACAGATGCTCACAGATCCTGTGAGGGGTGAGCTGAGGCTGGCTTGTTTAGGGTTCTGGGGAAGAAATGAACAGTGTAAAGAGGAGATGAGACATGGTGGAAGTGGGAGGCGTGCAGGGAGGTGTCATGCAAGTGTGGACATGCTAGGTGGATCTTGTTAAAGGGCTGTTAGGCAGTCCATGTACATATATTGGCCTTTTGAAGTTGTTGATTTTCCTCTAGATCCTCTATCTGGTTCTTAAGAACTTGACAGTGGTCCCTAGGACTGAAAATTCCATGCTCACTGCCTACCTTTTCAACTTTTCCAGGTTTGCGGTGAGCATTGGCTACTGGCATGATCCGTACATCGAGCATCTTGTGAGGCAGTCTAAAGAGAGGAAGGCCCCGGAAATTAACAGAGGTAAGTGGCTACCTGCCTCCTGGTCATCTCAACCCCACGAGCCCTGAAGGTTTACAGATTTATTCTTAGAGAGCCTTCCAGGGTATGTTCTTTACAAAGAACAGGGAAAGTCTTAGGTCCCAGCTTCCTCAACAGGATAGCACGTTATAAAACTTTTTAATCTCAATTCGATCATAAAAATGATGTTACTGAAATTTTGTTGTCTAATTGTCCCATTTATAAGAACCTATTAATGGCTGTAGATATGGCTCAGTCATAGAGTGCCTGCTTAGCATGTACAAGTTCAGGGGTTCAGTCCCTAGCACTGAAAAATGTGTGAACACACACACACACACACACACACACACACACACACACAGAGAGATACACACAACCTCTTTTTAAGCCAAGTATGGTGCACATGTCTCTATTTCCAGTACTCTGAAGGTTCAGGCAGGAAAATTGTGATTTTTAAATCCATTTGGACTGCTCAATAAGACCTTATCTCAAAAGAACTAAAACACCAAACAACAAAAATCTCATGCATCTTTTGCTATGTACTGTCTGCTTGTGTGAGGGTAAACTTTTGTGCCTTTTTATAGTGTTTAGTAACAATTGTTAGGCTTTTAAGTAATTTCATCAAGGCAGAAACATGGCTTACTTTTTGCCCCAGTGAAAACTATGTTATCTTAATTCATCTGTGTGTAATGTAGCGGGGCTCTTGGCCACTAAAGGTGGATCTTTGTAGATAGTCTCTGGGAGCAATGCAAAGAGATTTGAATGCCAAGGGTCCTGGGGTAAGGCCATGCTGACTTACTTGGCAGCCTTCCCTGTGGTCGTGAGGCAGATTTCCTGATGAGTGTTGCTGAGCCAGGAACCCTTTCAGCACCTGGTTCTCTCATGGCTTTGAGGGATAATGTATGTTGTCCCCGAATGGCTGACAGCTTGTCTCTCTGGAACTCTCTTCAAGGATATTTTGCTCGAGTTCATGGTGTCAGTCAGCTTATTAAAGCTTTTCTCCGGAAGACGGAATGCCAGTGTCAAATTCTCAACCTTGGGGCTGGGATGGATACCACCTTCTGGAAATTAAAGGTAATTAAAGGTTCTACTACAGTTGCTCCAGTTTAATTTTTTTATGATGGGTACCTAGTTGAAAACTTTTAAAATATATTTAAAGAGGGGGCTGTCTCAGCTAGTAAAGCACAGAGGCCTGAGGTCTGTCCACAGGATCTATAGAAAAAATTGGACATAGTAGTTTGCTCTTCTAATCCCAGCAGTGGTGAGTTGGGGGGCAGAGACAGGTGGGTCTCTCTGGAAGTTCTTGGGTCAGCTAGCTTGTACTACTTGGGGGCTTTCCAAGCCAACGGGATGTCCTGTTTCAAACAAAAAGTAGAACGTATCTGAGAGGAATGACCCTTGAGGTGGTCCTCTGACTCCGCATATATGTGCATACTAACAGGGATCATGCATGCACACTCTTGTATATATACACATACATATAAGTAAAAAAAAAATACATTAAAAGAAATTCAGTGGCAGACTTTCTCATCCAGTTCCACCTGCCTAGATGCCTCCCACAATAACCTTTACAATAACGTTCAACCGTTTGTGTTGCCTCATGGGGGCCAGGAAATTAGAGTGTTTTTCAAATTACATTATACTAAAAATTCACATATTTTCTTTTATATGTGTTGATATACATTAGGAAGGAAAAAGTTCTACTAGAATCATTGAGTACAAATCTATGAATTTTTTAGTTTTGATAGTAACTAAGATCAGTTGACTGTGTAATGTCATTCTGGGTAAGATTCAGAGATTTGTGAGATGAACGGTATATGACATAAAGCCTGTTGTAGTTGTTCTGGTTGGGTCTGTGGCCACCCTGTTACGGGTAGAGAAAGGCAGGACTGGTCGTGCTCCCAAAAAAAAATAAGATTCTACTGGTGTTCTGCCTTTACTCCGTGGCTTGGTTTTACTGTTCCATGTCCTCTGTGTTACATGTTCTCTTTGTAGGTTTGTACAGATTTCTTGACTTCTCTGTGAGGTCAGCCATGTGCAGTAACGGGTATGTACATTTCCCCAGATCATTTGAAAGTGTAGAATAAGAGAGATAAGAATGTATGCACATAATCAGACCTGCTTAGATCTTTTCATTCCTAATCGGTGTACTTGATAAGGACTTTGGTCATCAAAGCTCCCAGCTTTTGTTTTATATGAGGAACCAGTGATCTTGGTGTTCTTGTTTGCTTCACATTCTCTAGGATAAGAAGACTAGCATTTATGAGGACTTATGTGACAGACATCAGTATGAGTCTGTGAGGGTTTCACAGGTGGATCAAGAGGGGCTGGAACAAGTGTCTTCTGGGATCTGTATCTGCAGAACTGAAGCTATTCCTAGGGGCTTTCTGCTCCTTCTGTGTGATCTCAGGGGAGCAAGATCCTTTGTAGAGCTGGGGTTTCCTAGAGACAGGAAAGCTGGGCCTGTTACAGAAGGCATAAGGGTTGAAGGGTGAAGCCCTTTGAAGTACTTCAGCTTCTTGATGTCCCTTGAGTCCTGTAGAAGGAAGCAGCATTGATTTTGGCAGTGTATGAACTGGTCATGGTGGCTTCCCTCTGCAGTACAGGCTGCCCCTGTGCAAGCCTGGCAGAGACTCAGGAAGCCTGTGCACATTAGCTGGGAGCTGAGTCCAGCTCATTAGCTGGGAGCTCTTTATGTTTGCAGTGCGGATGGTCAGTGCAGAAAGTCAGAACATCAGTGAGTGAAGCATGACATGCCATGGTTGTTTTCCCCTCAACCGGGAAGGAAGCTGGACAGCTCAGGAGAGGAAGTGCCTGGACTAGCCCTTGAAAGAAGATACCATCCTGTGGGAGAGGACAGAATTGCTGACTGTATGTGTTTGCTTCCATTGTTGCTGTCTGTTGTCTGTTAGAGTTGCGGATGACCTGTAGCTTATGTATCCTTTGAGTAAAGTGCTCTTGTTCTGTTTTTGTGGTACTAAGGTACCCAGGGCTTCTTGCATGTTAGGCAAGTGCTGTACTATTGAGCTGCACCTCTGACTCCAGGAACAGTTACATCCCGAGCAAGTCTTACACCATGAATAGTCTTGATAGGATTTCTTACTGACGTGCTTCCATATCCCTTGAACATACATCCTTCATCCTTCAAGTGTCTTGGGGCTGCTTCTACACAGCTCAGCTTTGCAGAGCACAAACCATTAAGTGTGGACAGCTGAGGTTTCTAAGCCGAGGGTGTCAGAAGCAGACAGGTCTGTGCTTCGATATAAGTGTAGGTGGCAGGGGAGGGCACGGGCACTAAGGAGAAAAGCTGGTTGAGCCCCGCTCCCATCGAATCTCAGCAGGAAGAGCTGCGGAGGCAGTGTGCTGTGCAGCAGAAAGACCAGGAAGCTGTGTTGTTATAGTCAGGGGGAGAGGGGACAGTGGATGAGGAGTGGACGGATTGAGAACAGTCAGCAGGGTTGAGTGAGTGAGTGACTGGAGCACCATTTGGATGGAGAAAGGCAAGGACGGGTAGCAGTGAGTGGGTGGGTGCTGTCTAGTTACCCACCGTACTGGGAAATGCAGAAGAAAGGAGTGGAGCTGTGTGGAAACAAGTCTTATGTTTCTCTGTGCATTTTCACATGTGTTACTGTAGTTCATAGTGAGAAATTAATGTTGGATCTTTTTGCCTATGTTTATAAATAATAAAGGCACACACATAGAATTTGCTACAGTCAGGTCCTTCTCAGAATACCCTTCATGGATTAACTCATTTCAACCACATGAGAGTTAGCAGTGTCTTTGCTTAAAAAAATTTTTTTTAAATATATTTGTATGGGTACTTTGCCTACATGTGTGTCTGTGCACCACATATGTCTGATCCCTGGAACTGGGGGTGTAAGTGTGAAATACTGTGTGTGTGTGTGTGTGTGTGTGTGTGTGTGTGTGTGTGTGTTGGGAATCAAACCTGGGTCCTCTGGAAGAACAATCAGTGCTTTCAATCATCTCTCCAGTTCTCCATCTCTTTTTGAGAGATGACCTCTTGGCCCCTTCAGATAAATGGCAGAGCTGGGACTCAAGCTCCACTCTTCACCAGACTTTCCTGTAACAGCAAGAAAATGATCCTAAAACCCTGTGCACTGTATGTGGTGTGTTTTGACAATTCACAACTCCTTCCCACTATCCCACTTCAAGCTCTTTAGACCTTAGCTGGACAGATACAAAGCCTCTTAGTTTTTCTTGCATCTATTCTTTTGTTAATGCATGCGTTTTGTGTGTGTGTGTGTGTGTGTGTGTGTGTGTGTGTGTGTGAGAGAGAGAGAGAGAGAGAGAGAGAGAGAGAGAGAGAGAGAGAGAGAGAGAGAGATATCAGTCAGGGTGGTAGTGGTGCATATATGTGTGGTGCAGGATGGTAGTGGTGCAGACACATGGAGGCCAAAAGACAACCATGGGCGCCGTCCTTAGGAACATTATCAAGCTCCTTTGAAATGGGGTTTCTCATTGGCTTAGAGCTCAACAAGTAGGCTAGACTCACTGGCCAAAGCCCCAGTGGTCCTCCTCTCTCTGTCTCCTTGACCCTAGGATTACAAACTCACATCACCATGCTTTGCATTTTTACATGAGTTTTAGGATTAAATTCAGATTCTCACACTTGTAAGACAAGCACTTCACTAATTGAGCTGTTTCCCAGCTTCTGTATTATTCTTGCTCCTCTCAGATACATTCTTATTGAGACCGTAGAAATTTGAAAAATGCCTTTGGGGGCTGGAGAGATGGCTTATCAGTTAAGAGCACTTGCTCTTGCAGAGGACACAAGTTCAAGTCTCAGCGCCCACATGCCTGTTTACAGCTGTCTTTAATTCCACAGGATTTAATGACCTTTGAGGGCAGCAGATACAGACATGTTGTGTAGACATACATACAGGCTCAGCAAATAAAAATACATAAGAACAGTTCTGACCATATGAGCCTCCTGACCTGAAATCCCTAAGTACCCCTATTGCAGTTCGGTAAGTGCTTAGTGCTTGCTGCATTTCGTGTCTGAGCTAAGGAATGATCCTGTGTGGTTTTCTCCAGGATGAAGGTCTTCTCCCAAGTAAATATTTTGAAGTCGACTTTCCAATGATAGTCACAAGAAAGCTGCTCACCATCAAGTAAGTGTGGCTTTGTTGGGGGGACAGGACGCCAGTTGGAGACTCAGCTTGCTCTTGGTGTCTAGTTGAATGTGAGAGACCTTAGAAGAGAGTGCTGCCTTTCAGCTTCCTCTCTTGCTCTGGGACCATGAGTCCAGCACGAGTGCAGTCTTCACCAGTCAGTGCATCTTCTGCACGACCCTCCTTATTCATTAATCTAACTTCTCTGAACACTAAAAATCGACCTTTGCCGAGCATAGTTGAATACTCTGAAAGTTCTTTGTGATTACTGCTTTATCATGGGGCCCAGAATTATCACAGTACTTTCCTTTTGCTTTGAGTATGTGAAGCGCTGTGAGGGCTCTTCTCAGGGCTTGCAGAACTTCGGGTGGTGCACTTTTCTCTGCCTCCTGCTGTCTCCTGTTTTCTTGGATCACCCAGTCCTCTTAGTAGTCGTACTCAGAGCCCTCTTCTGGAGGTGAGAATCTTCTGCTCAGACAAGTTGACTTGCTCCGGGTCACCTGGCTAGAACTAAGATCTAAACCCTGACTTTTGAAAGCCCTCTGTCTGAACTTAATTATTGTTTTGTTGTTGTTGTTGTTGTTGTTGTTGTTTTGGTTTAACACTTCTGCCCCACTATAAGTAGATATTTAAATAAAAGCCTAACTATTACGTTTTAAAATTCCATAAACATTGAAACTCAGTTTATTCTTTAGAGCTACTGCACTCTTATACATTGGGAGTGTTTTTCAACCTTTTCTGTGGTCTATGAGTTTTACAGTTTTTCTAAACATTAAATATATTTTATATTAAGTAGACTTTTCAGATGATGAACGGGGACTCAGAACTGTGCAGTTCTGCTGAGCTCATTAGCACCCTGGCTGAAGTAGGAGTGAATGGCCCTGGGTGAAGCTGAAGCTTAGGTGGTTTCCTGGAAAGAAAAACAGGTTTTACCTGTGCCTAGCCATGCGGGTCTCTAGTTTCGAACTGTTTTCATTTGCTGTGTTGACTTTAAGAGTCAGTTCTTTTTACCTATATGACAAAGAACAGCCAGGATCATAAGATACAATTTTGTTTGAGAGCATTCAAGAAATTGGAGGTAGTTGGAAAATCTTGGAACACTTAGAAGCTTTGTGTTAGCCTCTTACTTATTTTTAAGTTGAATTATTTCAGGACCAGTGTGTGATTTGAATGGCAAATGCAGAGCTACCCTAACTTGACACCTGTGCGGATAGAACTACTACTGTGCACGGAGGGCCAAATGTAGGTAGAGTGAAAGATTTCTGAAGTGGCCCTTGTTCTGACATTATTAGTACACCAGACTTCCCTCATCCAGAAGTCTGAAATAAAAAGACTCCAGAATCAGAAATTATTTCAGCATCATGTCCAGTTAGGGAAGTGTAATGGTAAAGTCTATGCAAATCTTACAGACTCTCACAGACATCCTGAATCTGTATACACAGTTTGTGACAGATGGCTGCATTTTGGCAGTAAATTCACTCATGCGTTTATTGACTCCCTTTTCTCCTCTTTTCCATCTTCCTGTAGAAGCAAGCCACTTCTATTCAGACCCATCATGGAGTTACACCCAGAGGACACACTTCAAATGGGCAAGTATAGCCTATAAGCAGCGCGATCAGGATCATAACACGCTTAGCTGTCCAAGGCAGGGTCCCCTTCTCACTATAATATTCTCACTATAATATTCTCAATGTGAATGCAGTCCATTCATTTATACTGATTTGCTCAGCTCCAGCTGTTACCTAGGATCTTCTACATGCTCGTCAAGCCCTTTACCACTTAGCCATATCCCCAGACCTCTATGCAGTTATAACTGTTTCTGCTACATTCTCTTAGCGCTGAGCCTTACAGATTGTGGTGGGTATTTTGTTTGTCTGTCTGTCTGTAGATCTCTATCAATATTTTCCATTGTGCTCAGTTGTGGTTGACAGAGGTCAAGGCTTTAATAGTCATACGGGTGAGAGAGCATATTCAGAGAGTGGTCTTCTCTGATAATCAACACAGTAGTCTTCAGGTACCCCAACAGACCTCCTTTTGCACAGCTGCAATGCTGTAGCTATGTTCCCTGTGACTAGAGTCTACTAAAATTTCCACAGAAGTATGTATGTATGGCTGCCAGCCTTTGTTTTCTGTGCAGATCAACTGGACCTGTTGTGGCTATTAACTTTTCTGTAACAGTCATCTGTGTACTTGGTTAATTGGTGTCACATTAGGATGGCATGGCCACCCTTGCACTTTGCATCATTTGATTAACAATGTGGAAATGTATGACGTAGCACACACTCCCCATGTGGCATTACCCTGCTTGGCTGTGTTCAGTTTTCATCTTAGCTGTTGGATAATGAGCCCCATGATGACAGGGGCTTATTGCTGGCTGATTTTTGGTTTTTCTTGTGGACCTTGCCAGGTAGCTTGGACTAGCCTAGAACTTAGGTTTCTTCTGCCTATCCCTCCTTAGTGTTGGGGTCATAGGCAATGCCATCATGCCCAGCTCACACCACATCTTGGTGATCCTTATATTCTGAGAATTTGGTTCAGTGCTCTGTACATAGTGCCAACAAATTTTCAGATGAGTGGGCAGATAGGTGAATTAATCTTGCATGTGGTCAAGAAATCCACACAGGCAGAGTCCCTTTTACCTTAAAATAAAAACAAAAAACAAAATTCAAGTGTTCTGGGAAAAATTCTTATCTAAAAAGAACAGTTTTGCACACCTTTAATCCTAACACTTGGGAGGCAGAGGCAGGCAGATTTCTGAGTTTGAGGCCAGCCTGGTCTACAGAGTGAGTTCCAGGACAGCGAGGACTACACAGAGAAACCCTGTCTCAAAAAACCAAAAAAAGAAAAAAAAAATTAGTCTTTAATTGAAGGAGTAATGGGTTGGATTGGTTGAGTTCAACTCAGATCAGTGCCTTTTGAAATGCTTACTTGAAAAATACCAGTACTATTGAGTCACTCTCCATATGTGTATGTAAATATTATTTATAGACCTTCACTTTGTTCATGCCTTTCCCTGAACTGTAGCTTTAGAAGGCAGATGACCACAGCCTTTATCAGTTACCCTTTGCTCTGTAGCAAACCACTGCAAACCATGTGGCCCAAAACATCTGCCATCTGGTCAGCTTACAGCGTGACTGACTTGTCTCTTTACTCGAGTTTATTTGGGTAGAACTTCTCAGCTGGGCTCTTGTCTTTGCCAAAGGTCTCCTGTGTGTCCCCAGGCATTTCACTAGGTCAGGCTGACCCTGTCTGTTTAAAATTACAGTGCCTTGAAGGTCTCAGTAACTCCACAGTACTCTAGGCCAAAAGACGTCTCCCACACTTCAGTTTACTGATTAGTTGGGCTTAAACTTCTTAAGTATATATGTTGTAATAATTTATTAGTCAGTTGAAGGTAATAGACAAGTTGGACTTGCAGTATTTAGTCATTTAGACATTTAGACATGCTATGCAGCCAAGGCTGCCTTAAAGTTTGAATCCTTCTACCTCACCCTCTCAAGCACTAGGATTCCACATGTACACCACTGCTTTATGTGTGACTATTTTAATCTTTAACTGCTATTACTAGTGAGACATGTGTACTTCACCTTGGAATCAGGTTGGGTACCACGTATGTCTACATCAGCATTCATGGTTTGCTTCTTATCCACAGTGCATAAGCTTAACTTCCCAAGGGGATGGTAACATTGGAGGAATTCAAAGAGATGTACTGTTGAAACTGTGTTTTGCTTATGTTTATCTGATATTAAGTATCCATTTCCTGCAGAAATTCAAAACATTCTGCTTCATCCCTGTGAATTTGCTCTGCCACCCATGGTACCTCAGCGCACATTTGGGAACGTCAAGGTCATCAGTTTAACATCTTCAATACTAAATATAATCATTTGAGATCAGCATTGTCCTACATTTATGGTTAAAAGAAATGTAGTCATGTGGTTATGTTACTTGCCTAGAGCTACAGAGCTGGCAGTGGCTAAGTTAAAATGTGACCATAAATTCGACTCAAAGAAGGTTTTGCTTTTGGGTTTTAGTTTATCATCTGCATAGATCACAATGTGCTATGATCCTCAGTCACAGAATATTTAGGACCACTTAGAGATTATTTGTTTTGTTTAAGGTGGGTCTTGCCATGTTGTCCAGGTTGGTGTCAAATTCCAGGGTTCAAGCAATCCTTTTGCCTCAGCCTTCTGAGTAGCTGGGACTGCATGTTATTTAAGGACTTTTAACAACCTACTGCTTAGTAGCAGAAGATCTTGAGTTCTTATGCTTCTTTTCATGTAAGGGTCTCTTTGTGTTCATTAATGATGTTTAGGGTCTGACTGCTCATCGTGGGATACTTCCACACACGTCCCTCAGTCATGACAAGCAAATACGTCTTTAGATACTGTTCGAAGCTCTCTAGTGGTGAAGTTGTTCTGTTCTGGTTGAGAACCACTGCTTATCTTGAAGAATGGCTAAGCTTATGTAATGAGGATTGTCTATCATTTGGCTATGTATAAGCCAGTTCTCAGTTGTTACTTTGTATTAGTTGTATTTTAAAACTTCTCCTTTGTCAGTTCTCTTAGCAACAAGTCCTCCAAAGGAGTGCTGGTTACAAAACTACCTGTAGTAATACACAAGTGTCATTTATAATTTTTCCCCAACAACAGAATCTCATGAAGCCCAGACTGGCCCATTTGTAACTGAGGCTGCCCTTCAGTTCTCAGGCC
>JADRCD010235809.1:0-25014 GCA_019843815.1 Montemys delectorum
TTTCTGGCATCGATCATATGTACATGTGTCCAGATGTCACTATTGCGCTGTCACATCTTGCAGGCAGAGCATCATTTGTAGACTGGTTTGTAGCTGGGTTTGGTGTTTCTCCTCCAGTAGTGTCTTCTAGTACCGTGAATACTAGGCCATGGGAATGAAGGCTGTAGGTAAGCACCAGCCTGACTTCTTCTCCATGTTCAATAAATGATACAGGCGTTGCCTTCAGCAGTAGGGCCTTACCATCAGTTTGTGGAGAGCAGCCAATAGCCTTGGTAGCAGCCTGGGTTGTTTGTGGTTTCCATGGGGCCCTTTTGGCCAACACCTTGATTAGATGTAATCCATTTTTAGTACTAGAAGCTTCATTTGATGATGAGAGGTCTCCAGTTAGGGCTCCATTTCCCCTGTTATTTGGTGATTTCATTTATATTCGTGTCATATATGTATATATTTCAAGAAGTGTCTACTTCTTGAAATTAGGTTTGCATGTGGCTCTTTAAATGGCCCTTACTTTCACTCCCTTCTCTCCTCCCCTCTGAATTTAATCCTCTTGTTCCAGTCTCCCCACCCCCATGTGTGTGATTCTTTGAATAAAAATGACCAAGTATTATTCTGCTATGTAAATGTACCACACTTTTTTTTTTTAATTCCAGCAATCCATTGGCAGATATATAGGCTGTTTCCAAATTTCTGGCTATTATAAATAGAGCAGCGATGAACATGGCTGGACCACTGTCTCTGTGGTAGGGTATTTTGGGTATTGCCCCAAGAGTGGAATAATTGGATCTTGAAGTAGATCTACTCTCATCTTCCTAAGGAACTGGAAACTGATTCCTGTAGTGGCTGTACAAGTTTTCCCTTTCTTGGCACCCTCACCAGCATGAGATGTCATTTGTTTTATTGGCCTTTTGACATGCCGACTGGTGTAAGGTGAAATCTCAAAGTAGTTTGATTTGTGTTTCCCTGACGATTCAGGATGTTGAACACTAAGTGTTTCTTAGGCATCTGTGTTTCGTCTTTTTTAGAACTCTGTTTAGATCTGAGCGCCATTTTCAAACGGGTTATTTGTTTTCCTGATGTCCACTTTTCTTTGTCCTTTATACACTGTCCTGTGTGTAGTTAGTAAAAACTCCCTTTCCATTCTAGAGGCTGCCGTTTTATCCAGAGGGCAGTGGCCTGTGCCGTACAGAAGCGTCTCTGTTTCATGAGGTCCCATGTATTCATTGTTGATCATAGTGTGTGTGCTACTGGTGCTCTGTTCAGGAAATCTTTGCCTTTTCTGACATTGCTCAGGTGACCAAAGACATGAGACTAGAAAGGCCAGGGACCTAAGGGAAAACCAAATACTACTTCTCTGCTAAAGAAAACTAGCCATAAAACAACTCCTAAAGAGTGTCTGCTGTACCCACAGATCAATGCCTGTCTCAGCCATCATCAGAGCAGCTTCCTTCTGTGGCAAATGGGGACAGATCCAGAGGCCCAGGGCCAGACAATGTGCAGAGGGTGGGAAACCTTGGAATACTCAGTGCTAAATGGGGTGTTCCCATTAAGTCCTTCTCCTCTGGGCTCAGGCAACCAAATATTGTAAAAGCCAGTGGTGCTGGAAGACATCAACAGAAGAAGGCCTAGATGCAGCCAGGCTGATGATGGACTGGGCCTGCACAGGTCTAAGCTCAAGGGGAACACAGAGCTGAGAGGGAAAATGGACACAAGCCCCATCCCAGAAGCTATCTCCACTTGATAACCACTCTCAAAGGAAGTTATGTTTCCCAGTAGCATCTCTTGGTGTACAAACCACACTGAAGGACAAGCCCCATGCTCACCAGCAAATGGCTAAGGCAAAACAATTTTCAAAGGTATTTTTGGAAGGTTTTGTTTGGAGTGTGTGTGTGTGTGTGTGTGTTATTTTTCCCACTCATAATACTTTATCCTGTACATATCTTTTGCTTCTATATTATGGTTTTTAGTTTTGTGTTTTTATGACCTGTCTGTGTGTCTGCATCTATATGTGTTTCTTGTGCTTTTTCTTTGGCTCTTTTTTCTGTTTGTTTGTTTGTCTTGTCCTCTTCTTTTTTTTTTAATTTTAGTTTAAGTTTTTTTTAGATGCCTGATTTCTAATGAGAAAGAGAAAGGAAGAAAGGGTATGGATTTGTGTAGGTGTGGAAGCAGGGAAGATGTAGGAGAAGCTGGGGTAGGGGAAATCAGAATCAGAATATATTGCATAAAAAAATCTATTCTTTATGCAACAAAAAATCTATTTTTATGCAATAAAAAATAAGGAATCTTTTGGCTACAAATGACAGAAAGACAATTCAGACAAACATAAATTATTTTTAAAGCAGAAAGATTATAAGCGGCTTATTAGAAAGATCCTGTAGTGACTTGAAGAACGGAAGGTCTGTAGGAACTGGGTATGAACCTCACTGGGGGCGCCATGGCGTGCATCTATTTACCTCTTATATCTGTATGTAGCATCTATGCCTTCCTCCAGGGAGAACAGTCTTTCTCTTCAAGGCAGGAATATGGCCACTAGCAGTCTAAGAAGAACTTTTTATGAATGTATTCAACCAGACAGGAGAATGACTTTACTTAAAAGAACAATCCTAGTCAATGGTTTTCCCACATTGAGTCCCATGCTCTGATCATCACATATCATTGTGATCAGAAAGAGGCCAATCCACTTACAGCCAGGAGT
This sequence comes from Montemys delectorum, assembly GCA_019843815.1. Taxonomy (NCBI): domain Eukaryota; kingdom Metazoa; phylum Chordata; class Mammalia; order Rodentia; family Muridae; genus Montemys; species Montemys delectorum. The sequence continues at coordinate 2,693 of JADRCD010235809.1, forward strand.
TTTCACGCAAATGCTCTATGGGAGGCACTGGAACTTTGGGAGACAATGTCTGCTGGGAAATGATCCTTTGATCATTAGGGGTGTTTCCTTTCCGGGAATTATAGGTGTTTGGCACTTCTTTATTTCTTGGCTCATGACGTAGGCAGCTTTGCACAGCTACGTGTTCTGGTCATGATGTAGTAGTCATCAAAGCAAGAGGTCCAATGGATCATGGGCTGGAACTTCCAAAACCTAATAAATGTCTTCTCTTTATAAATTCATTATTATAGTGATGGAAATTCAATACAGTGGAATATAAATACTCACCCAAAGGAGGTAAAAGATACTAATAGAAATGGGAAAAACAAACAACAACAACAAAAAACATGCATAATAACAGTTATCCATTGCCACATCCACAGTCTTCTTCCGTGGTCCTAAAAGCATGAAAAAACAGCTCTCCAGCTCCACTTTGCTGTCAGACTTCTCAGATGGAGCATCCTCAACCGGGGTACCAGGGAGACTATCTCCACTGCATTCCAGTGACACATCTCACCGAAACCTTCCACACATCAACAGACCTCCTTGGTTTCACTCAGCTTGTTTTGGACTTGAAAACAAGCTCTCTGTATCGCTACCTTAGTTAGAAGGGTCTTGTAATGTCTTCCCTTGATTGCTCCAGTGTCTTCATTTCTCCTATCCCATTGCAGGCAGTTCCCTCTACTGTATTTATTTTCTGCTTGGTTGCCAGAGGAGCTAGGTTAGTGGTTCAAGCCCTTCAGCAACCCTCTGTCTCCAAAAATATGTATTACACTTCATAAAAGTAGCAAAATTACAGTTATGAAGTAACAACACAAATAATTTTATGGTTGGGGGGGGGATCCACAACGCAAGGAACTGTATTAAAGGGTTTCAGCATTAGGAAGGTTGAGAACCACTGTTCTAGATACTTTTCAGAAAAATACTCGATGTTGGGTAAGGTGCCTTTCCTCTTCCCAAGTCTCACAGAACAGGAGAATTCTTTGTTTCTTTGATTCTATGGACTGTTTGTGCCCTCAACCCTGGTCCTCTCTTCACATGTTGGAACATTAATCCCGAGTGTCATGGTTGCGGTCTTTGGATGTGTAAACCTTTGAGCTACGTTCTAGTTCCCTTCTGTTGAGATGAAACTCTAAGACTGAAAGCAATCTAAAGCAGGAATGAATTTATTTGCTTACACTTCCAGATCACAGTCTATCCCTGAGGGAAATCAGGAAAGGAACTTTAAGTCAGAAGCTGCAGAAGGATACTGCTCTTTAGCTCACTGTCAGGGTCACACTAGCTTTCTTATACAAGCCAGGGCACCCGACCAAGGAACTCCTACATCAATTAACAAAGAAGACAATTGCCCATTGATGTACCAACAAGCCAAGCTGATCTCATGTCTGATGACTCTAGGCTCAGTCAAGTTGATAGAAAAAGCTAGCCAGGACAGGAGGTAATTAAGTCATGATGGTAGAGACAGGAGAAAGCTTGATTTGTTTCTTTGTCATGGGGAGGACACAGTAACAGAGCATCTATCTATAATCCAGGAAAAAAATACTTTACCAGGAGTGCATGAATGGACACCTCCATCTTGGACTTCCTAGGTTTTAAAACTGTGGGAAATTAATTTACAAAGTTTTGGCTGTAGGATCTGTGACTTTTTTTTTTTCTTACAGAAACCTCAGGTGACTAAGACAGTTAGCCAAGCTGTGTTGTCTTCTCAGTAAAAGTAGGAAAGACAAGATCACAGGAAACTGAGGATTCTTGTGCTACGTTCCCAGTGTCAAACTGAGGGATCTGCATCCCGCATCCCCCCTTCTGGCTCCCCACACCCCCTTCTGGTTTCATATCCTTTTGTTTTTAATTCTCAGAGACAACTCACACCCTGGTGCTTCCATTTTTTTTTTTTTCATGTGGACAGAACAGTTGGGCAGAATTCTTCCTATGTCTCACAGCTTTAGAGCAAAGCTTCATTTTCTAACGGTTATGAAAACTCCTATATGGGGGAATGGATTTGTCCATTGGTGAGCTCCCTCCCATTGAGCTGAGCTCACATATATGATTTAATTCATATAAAGTGTAATTGAATTCACATATATGACTTAACTTTAAATTGTAACTGAAGTCATATATGTGACTTAATTTGAGAAATATATAGTATATATACATAAATATAATCACTTATATAACTTCTAAAATAGATATAACTTTTAAGTAAAAAAAAAGCATTTGACAGGTGATGTGTGTGTGTGTGTGTGTGTGTGTGTGTGTGTGTGTAGGGGGGTCATATGCCTTTAATCCCAACATTCAGAAGGCAGGAGGCCAGCCTGGTCTACAGAGTAAGTTCCAGGACAGCCAGGGCTACACAGAGAAGTCCTGTCTCAAACAACATTAACGCAAAAATTCATTCATTTCCTTCATGTGAGCAAAGCCTAACTAACCTGACCCACACTTTCCATAAGATTACGTTTCCTTTACATTGTAGCATTTGATATAGAAGTTCAAATAGCATTTCGGACAATTTTTTTAGCAAATCCACAGCTGTAAATTCTTGTGAGAAAAGGCCATTTATTAAGAGAGGATCCCCTCAAGAAAAGTGAACTCTGTGCTCAAGGCAATCTCCACCGGAGAGCACGAAGAGCGCACGTTTCCCCATGATAACTCTTCAGATTCGAATAGCTAAGAAATGAAGTGGGCTTTCACAATGAGGCAAACGCGAGGCACTCAGAACAGGCTGGGGAATCTTCCGTTGGTTCCTCTTCTCCAGACATTGGAGGGCTCTGTGCCCAGCTCTGTTGAGAACTGAAAAGCTGCCCTTCCTCGGGGCAAAAGCACCGCTCACTCCAGAGCACTTAATGCATGCCATGCCGCCAGATTCTCAGGGATTTTCAAAACGAAACGAAAGGCTTGGTTTTCAATTTTTTTTTTTTTTTTTTTCTCTTTTAACTTAAGGGGAATAGCATTTTAAAGTTGTCAAGTATACCTCATGCTTTAAAATGGAAGACTTGATGAGCACTGTAAGAATCTTAAGGTTGACAGCCCCTTAGCACTAGCTCACGGCAGGGGGAGGGCAGCGATGCACAGCATTTACAGGGTAGACATAGGCGGCGACGTCCCTAACTTGATGGGTAACTGGGCCCTGGCTGCAGATGAGAAACTCAAGGACCACATACATCATGCAGGAGGGCAAGCCCTAACTTCACACACAACCGTGTCCTGTCTTAACTTCCCTCACCGATGACATTCAACAAGTGAAAATGTTTCCTACATAGAAAACAGAAAACTCAAATAACCAGTGGTTTGATTGACAGGACATTTTCTGGCGAAGACTTAAGTCTGCCTTGTCACTGCCTGTCTGGACCTGTGCAGCCTGTCCGGCACACCTAAGTCAAGTGACATGGGGTGCACACCGGTTCTCTGGGACCTGAGCTTGCTGCATAGCAACGGTCTCTACATCCATTTTTCTTCTCTTCCTAGCCCTTGCTGTGCTGTACCATGAGGGTCACTTATAGCACATAAATCCATTGCATAGGGTGTGTGTATGTGTGTGTGTATGTTGTCCCTTTACTCCAGAATTCCCTCTGTGCCATCTTTGAACATTGTCTTGAACTGTTCAGACTGAGTGTCCTGTCCTGTAGTTGCCGGGCAGCCACACGTATGAATGGGTCGTCTGGAATGGGAGTCAGGGCCTTAAAGAATTAAGGGTACTCGAAATGCGGGAAGGGGTTTGAAAAAATTAGACCTACACATGGTTGTGTTTTCAGTCCGCCATCATTGATGAAGTCTCCTTGTTACAAGCAGGTAGACAGGTAAAGCAAAACCCCTCCCCCAAGTACGGCAGCAACTTGGTCCAATCAGCAGCTTCATCTTCAGTCTCTGGAGGCGGGACTTCCGGCGTAACAGGCACTCGTAGAGAGGCATGGCTATTAGCAGGAGGTGGGCAGAGAGGCGTGCTTATATGTAGCATGGTGGGGTATGACAGAGTCAGCCCTCAGCTATAGGAGGGTCACACTGTCCCACCAGGTTCAGCTAAAAGTTCCAGTGATATGCTTCCACATAAGTGTACGTTCTGTCATCAAGTCAATAAATTTGAAACCAAGTTTTTAATTTGTGTGTACACACAAATTAAAAACTCTTTTTTGGTTTATATATTTACTGTTCTAAAAGTAATCTTATTTTTTTAGTTTCATTTATGTTGCTGTTATAAAGAGAAAATACGCCAAGAAGAAGGTTTTGTTGTTGTTGTTGTTGTTTTTGTTTTTTTGGGGAGAAAGGGTTTATTTTAGTGGACAACTCCAGGTGATACTCCATCAAGGTAGTGGGGACTTAAAATATCTACTTATATCCTTACTTGGCAGGGGAGATACCATGATCACGAAGGTGGTTTTCCCAGGGCAAGGCTTATCCATTGCACTCTGGATGTGCTGACCCCTGCGATTTCCCCAAATGCGGGAAACTCGACTGCATAATTTGTGGTAGTGGGGGACTGCGTTCTCACTCTCCCCTGAAAAATAATAAAAAAATATCTACTTATATCTCCCCTTCACTCGGGCACAGAGAGACATGAGTGCATACACACTCGCTTGTCCGCCCACTTTTTACTCTGGTATAGCTAGTATATGGCCTAGACTATGAAGTGGTGCTGTCCACTCTCATGGTGAGTCTTCTATATCATTCAACTCAAGTTAAGAAAATTCCTGGAAGGTGTGCCCATAGGCCAACCTGATCTGCTCAGTGCTCATTAAGATCCCCTTCCCAGGGCTGGCGAGATGGCTCAATGGGTAAGGTCACTGATTGCTCTTTTGAAAGTCCTCAGTTCAAATCCCAGCAACTTTGTGGTGGCTCACAACCACCCGTAATGAGATCTGACGCCCTCTTCTGGTGTGTCTGGAGACAGCTACAGTGTACTTATTTATAATAATAAATAAATCTTTGGGCCGGAGCTAGCAGGGACTGAGTGAGCAGGGTTGCCCGGAGCGAGGAGAGGTCCTACATTCAATTCCCGAAGGCTCACAACCATCTGTACAGCTACAGTGCACTCATATACATAAAACAAATTAATAAGTCTCAAAAAAAAAAAAAAAAAAAGACTCCCTTCCCAGATGATTCAAGATTATGGCAAGTTCACAACTAAAACTAATCATCTCATACTATGATGGTACAGAGCACACAACAGATTCTCACACACTGGCTTAACTAAACCCAAATGAAGACGTTTCATAAAATCCCAGAAGCCTAATCTTTAAAAGACTGTCAGAATCACACTCAGAGACGTTGATCACCCAGACACTTTCTTAGCTAGGTCATCTCAGCCACTACCCATGATAGCAGACACTCTGAGGCTCTTCGGCCTAGCTATATGCTAGGCAGAGTTTGTAAAAGTTTTCAAAGGAACTTGTCAAGAGACAGTTTGCTCTCTCAGAAAAGGCAATAAACTTAGGTGATAAGTAAAAAAGACGAGGAGCAGCCTGCTCCCCTCCCCCTACTCACAGTGTGAAATGACATAGTGGGTCAAGAGGTCACGCAGAGGCCTCCAGTCTGGCTCCATCTGACTCAGAAACATCAGAGTATGGGAGAGGAGAGGGGGAGGACTGGATTAGGAGATTTGGGAGATGAAAAAACAGGCTGCTTTGATGCATAAACACCACTTATGCCTGTGACTTCTGAGAGGTGCGTGGAGAGATGTTTAAGGGTTTGTTTGCTATGAATGCTACACTCTCAGGGATTTTTGAGAGACTGCCAGGATGAAACGGTCGGGTTAAACTGATCGTAACAGCATTTAAACAGCCCCCCACCCAGCTTCGGGAGGCTTCTGTCTTCTCATTTAGCACTAAAGGATTTGTTTTTTTTCTTTCACAGCTTCTTTGAGGAGGCATCTATAGTCAGCATGAAAACAAGAGAGGGAACTAGGATGCTCCATTGGGCAGCCATGGGCTTCAGAGGATGCTCCCTGGATCTGCCCAGCTGCTCCTGGCTCTGTCTGGCGCTATCTTCTATTTCAACAGGATTTTAAGGTTGTTCCATAGAATCCTCATAGGCATTGCCATCTGATCCAAGCTTCGAGAGTGGCCGCCTCTGTTTTACAGATGAGAAGACTCGAGACCACAAGTCGGGGAGAATGCTCTGCTCAAGCCTAGTTGGCTATTTTTTTTTTCTTAAAGCACAGAGAAGAACTGGTGTGAGCATCTGCATCTCCTAGTCCTTTGTTCCTTAACCACCTTGCACTAAATCCATGCCATGTAAGCAGATTCGGTGGTTATAGAAGCTCATATGAAAGGCTGTCACAGTAAATGAAGCATCCATTAAAGAAACATAGAGCCTTGCATGCCTTTTGACACAGCACAAAGCTGTCAACTAGTGAGAGACATGAAAAGCCTGCTGGTCAATGGGCAGTGGATGGAGCCAGAATCAAATCTAAAGAGAAATCTAGAGACTGGAACAATGAGATAAATGAAAATCAGGAGGTGTTAAGTCAAAGTCTGATTATTTATTTTGATGTATGAAAAAAATAGTTCCAAGACAGATGGGGCTATGCTGGTTCGAATCCTTTTGTTTAACTTGTCTTAAATAGTATTTGTTGGGCAGCCACCATGTCTGTGCCATGTTCTTGGGACTCAGGTTACAGCTGTGAAGAAGAATCAGACAAATACAGCCTGCCCACACAGCCCCCAGCCCCCAGTTAGGAGCTAGCTAATAAACGGATGGTTTCATAAGATATCCAGTGCCAATAAAAAAAAATAAAGTGAGGTTACAGTAAAAACATTGGCTCATGAGACACAGGATGGCGCTAGGAAGTGGTCCAGAGAAGACCTCTTAGAGGCATTTTCAAGCTGTTGTTTAAAGGAAAAAGAAATGAAGATTGCTAAGGACCACTAGGCAACCTTCCAGAGGGAGAGCGAGCAAGATGCTTGCAGTGAGCGTGACTTTAGGGTGTATTGGGAACAGAAAAGAAGCCGCCATGCCTCCGAGCCAGGGACAGAAGACATAAGAGCTGCCAGGGCGATTTCAGGGTCTAGGTAATTGGGTTCTGCTGGCACAATGGTGATGACTGCTGGTCATTCTCTCCAGATCAATTCTTCTCTTTCCCTGGTAAAGAACTTATTTGGGCACTTAAGTACTGAATGTCCCAGAGTTCCTTGCGGTGGGGTGAAAGCACACGACAAAAGCTATTACCAGTGAAACGTGAGCAGGAAAGATACATGTAAGAAGACCCTCATTGAAGGGCAATTGTGCCTAGCTTCCTGTGATGCTGTTGTCTTGAGTGACAAGCACTCAGAAAAAGACAGTATGCTAGTCAGAGGAGTGGAGGTCAAGATGGGAGGGACCTCACTCCTAAATAACAATTCAGAATTATTCGTCCACGTGTGACGGTTCATTCTGATTGTCAACATGTCACAACTTAGAACCATCCGAGAGGAGAGCCTCACTTGAGGATTGCTTAGATTAGCTGAAGAACCCTGCCCATAGTGGGCAGCACTACTGCATGGGCTGGGTCCTGAGCTGCCTAAGAGCAAAGAAAATTGGGCTGGAGGGATGGCTGAGTGGCTAAGAGCATGTGTTGCTCTTGCTGATGTCCTGGGTTCGATTCCTAGCACCTACCTAGCAGTTCATGACTGTCGAGAATGGCAACTGCAGAGGATCTGATATCCTCTTCTGTGCTGTGGGTACTGCATGCACATGTTGCACAGACATACATGCAGGGAAACACCTAATCACATGAAATAAAAATAAGTCAACCATGTACATAACTAGAGAATGCTAGCAGCAAGTATGCGAACTAACAAGGACGCATGTGCACTCTCTGCGCCTGCGCACTCTCTGCTCTTGACTGTGCATGTGCTGCGACTAGCTGCTTGAATTTCTGGCCTTGACCTCCCCCAAAAAAGACAGACCATAACTTAGAACTGTAAGCCAAATACACTCTTTCCTCCCTTAGGCCGCTTGTTGTCACGGTATTTTATCATAGCAACAGAAATAAAAATAGAACACCAGGCTGGGCTGTTAGGTGAGAACTAAATTATCTTATTTAAACTCCAGTATTTGAAGCCTTCGTTTTCAACAATGCAGCTCTTTCTATAATTAAATCCATGAGACGTTTGTCCTTTATGAAGCTAGAAGCCGCTAGAAACATTCAAACGGATGACTGCCGTGGCCCGTGCTTGGCAAAGCTCCTTCTGAGTCCTGTATGGAGAACAGATTGCAGGAAGCCAGCAGTGAAGGAGGGCAGACCTGCTGCTTGAGATCACGGGCTGAGGCGGTAATGGTAGAGGAGGAGATGCTGGGGAGAATATGAACATTTTGGCAGTAGAACAAGGAGGCTGGCCTGATTTCTTAAATTGTTGGAGAGGGAAAGGAAGATAAAAAACTATGATTCTGAGGTCTCTGCCTCAAATGACTGGTGAGACTGTGGTGGGATTTTCTGAAGTGCAGGAAAGTACGTGCAGGAGAGGGATTGCACAAACTAGTCTTAAAATTAGGCATAGACTGTTACAAACAACGAGGAGAGGAAGAGGTGGCTCGGTTTGTCTCTAGCCTCAATTGGAGAGCAACCCAGGGTGTCAACCTTGGGTCTCCACACTCATGCACACGTATGCTCGTGCCCTAGCACACACATGCAAACATGTACACACATGCTCACACATTCACACAGTCACAGACATGCCATGTGCCCAGATGTGTGCACACACACTCTTACACATTTAGACACACTCTCTCATACTCCCACACATTCACAAATTGTCAAAAACATTGGCATATTCGTACACAGACACAACGACACATTTGGACACATATAATAAACTCTAACACAGGTGCACATTTTCCCATATATATTCTCACACTTATGTTCACATTCTCACACTTACACACACTCAGACACACTGCATACCCTGACACATTCCATACCACACACACACACACACACACACACACACTAAAGTTCTCGCACTTGAACACATATATGCACACATCCAGATACACTGTCAGATTCACAATCACACACACACACTTACTTGCTAACACACTCACATAACTCACTCATTGTTTCATACACTCAAACATTCAAACTCACATGCTTGCAATTTCTTACACACTTGTACACACTCAGACTCAGACTCATTCTCACAGACTCACACAAAGACACCCGTCTATGTGCTCACATCTGCACTGTTAAACATTCACACACACAATATCACACAAATACACACACGCCCATGTTCACACTTTCACATGATCACACTCTCACCAACACTTGTCTACATTTACACACTTGCACACTCCTATATGTCCCAGACACACATACACATCTCTGACTTCCACACATAAGCACACTCACACTTTTACATTCAAACACACCCATTGTTAGGCACACTTATATATTTCCACAGACACAAACAACTCTCATAGTGTACAGTCTCAGATATTCACGTTCAGTCACACACACTGACACTCACACACATGCACATATGCTTGACATGACCCACATCCATACTTAATCACATACCTACACTTCTACATACTCATATACCCACATCCATGAACTCATTCACACATATAAAACAACACACTTGCTCACTTACACACTCACACAGTTTCAAATCGCAAATGTACTCAACAGACACTTCCACAAACTCACATAATATCAACTCACACCCACTGAACTTGTATCACAATCTCAATTACACATATTCACACACTCAGATACATTCACACACCCCAAATCACTTATGCACATTCACTTATATATGCACCCAAACACATATAAGCTCACATATTTACACACTTAAATGCATGCAAGCTCACACATTTACACTATCACCTGTACATACTCACAAATTCAAACACACATATGTACACACTCACACTCTTTCAGACTCAAACACACGTTCATACAAATTCACACAAACACCCTCACACATACTTAAATTTAGACAAAAAATCATACTTGCACATGCTTTTACACTTACATGCTCATACACTCCCACACAGAATCTCACACTCAGATTCAACCATATACACATTTTTACTCACACATAAACACGATCACACAAAACCACACAAACTCTCATGCTCACATACCCACATTTACACACTCACTCTCACATACATTTACTCATTTGCACAGAATTGCAGAATACTTATGTACCCCATACACTCAAGTGCACGTACACACTCATATACACACTCACATCTACACACTCACATAGACGCTCATAGACTCACCCATAGACACACATTGCCACACGCTTGGACATGTTCATGAACACGTATTCACAAAACTACTCACTTCTACACATGCCCACACACTCATATACCCTGACAACACAAACACATCCAGACACACACCATCCCACAGACTGACACATACACATAAACACTTTCCCTTATTCATAAGTTTATGTTCATGTTGCTGATTTCTTTCTATTTGGAGTTATGGAGTGCTGAAAATGATTCCAAAGCAAGACATTTTTTTGAGGGGGAGGTTCTCACTATGTAGCCTAGGCTGGCCCCTAAGTAGCTTAGACTGGTCTGCAATTACCACTTTTCCTGTTTCATCCTCCCAGTGTTGGAGCTGTACAAGTCTGTCTCAGTCTGAGAAAGAGATATATGCATAGCCATAGGAGAAGAGAAGGAACACAGAGAGATTTTGTGTTTGTCAGAAGAAAAAATTAATATTCCTTCAAAATTTCACTGCCACCAATAAAGAGGCTCTTCACATTGAAGTGACCTAAATTACAAGCATGCAATACCGGTAAGCCAATGTGAGCCAGTGACTATGTTTGGTGACACAGGTGTGTTGTCTGTAACTGATGAATCTGGGCAGCTCTGCGGGGAACCTGGGCAGAAGACAGCCAAAATAAAACCTCTTGCTGCTCCTGGCCTTTGTGCTGTAGAGATGTAGGTTTCCGTGTGCTGGGGACTGATCACAAAGGTTTCTAAAACTGTTTCTCTTTTGTAAGTCAGCTCTGTGACATTTTGAGAAATCAGGCCTTGACTATGAAAAGCAAATTGGGCCAGTGCCATTGAGGGCAAAGGAAGCGTTGGTCCAGGCAGGATGAGGGAGATGAGAAGAACCAGCCAGCAGGGGTGATGAGCTATCAAATGTTTGCCTCATTGCTCTGCCAGGGGGCATGGCTCCCTGGCTGGGCAACTTTCTTGCTTGTCATTGTGTAGATAAGAAAAAGTTTCAAACTTGTTTACAGTTGGAGGCATGGAGAGGAAGCTCTCAGTCATCCTTCATGACAGTCCTAGAACATCAAATGACTTCAGGTTAATGTGGGTCATGGCTAGGGCTTTAGCCAAAGAGGAAGGGAGAAGTTTATTCCACTGTGGATGTTTCCTGGCAGGAAAACTCAGGCACAGGGCATTGAGGGTACTATCCAATCAGCGTTTATCAGATATGCAGAATCTCAACTTCTTTTAGTCCCAAGATTAATAGCAACTAAGTGCACAGATCAGGCCATCAGCGCACCCTTTGCTTGCCAGGGTGCTTCTCCTCTTCTCCCTCAGCTGTCTTTTCTTCCTGCAGAGTTTAGAGTATTGAACTTAAAAAGTCAGATGTGAGAATTCCGCCTGATGGATCCCTCTACACTGAAGAGCATTATCGCAACAGTTCTATGCCTGCATTATAAAAGATACCTTTCCCTTTACACAATACAGTTAACATCAGGCTTAATCGTTATGAAGGCAGAACAAAGAAAGGAGAAAATGGAAAATAAGCAATTTTAAAAAGTAATCTTAGAATTAACTTGGGAATTATGGGGCTGGAGAGATGGCTCTGTGGCTAAGAATAGGCACTGCTCCTGTAGAGGTCCCCAGTTCAGTTCTCTCCATCCACATTGGGCAGTTCACAGCCATCTATAACTCCTACAACATCTATAACTCCAGGGGTCCAATGTCCTCTTCTGGCCTTTGTGGGCAACTACACTCACGCACACACGCACACACACCCAATTAAATATAATTTTTTAAAAAAGGAAGAACTTAGGAATTTTAATGTGTCAGTGATCGTAAATTAGAATAATCCATATCCCACCAAACAAAGACCTGTTCTTTCACCTGATTCTCTTTGTGGCCTCACAGTAGGCTTAGGTATTTCAAAACCTACTTTAATAAGGGTTAGCAAATGTTTCCACCCCAGTTCTAGTCCACCATTCCAAGGAAGGGGAGCAAAAATGGTAAATAAGACGAGGGGATGTAGACCTGTTCAGAAGTAGTTCCTTGGGGCAATTCCAAGCTCTGTTTGCCAGGATACCAGCAGTCCAGTTCAGTTGTGTGAGGATACCAAACCCAAATCAGCAGTGGTAGCAGGATCCAGCAGAAACAGCCAGGCCTCCGTCAAATAGGCACAAGTCAGTGGGAGCGACCAGAACCAGAAGTTTTCTGCCCTGCCTCTCTCAAGTGAAGTGAAGATCAGAGAAGACATGAGACCAACAAAGCATTTCAAAGCTAGCTGTGCAAACATGCTGTTACGGTCCACTGAGTCCTAGTTATACTCTCTCCAAACACCATGTGTTTCCCCACAGGTCTTGCCTTGGCAAAACACCACATTAGTCTGCATCACATGACACAACCAGAAACTGCAGTGGACATTTCTGGTTTCTTTGGAGACTCAGCTGTGTCATGTGATGTTTTTCTGGAAACTGTCAGTTTGTCAGTCAGATCATACCGTCTCATTTTCCAATCATATTTCTCAACTGTCTACTCGTCATCAAATTTAAACATAAAAAGGCTCATATTTGTTTCCTTAGGCCTTCTTCTTCTTTGCTGAAAGTTTCCATGTTCATATAACCCCTCAGACAAGGTCTCACTATATAGTCCTATCTAGCTTGTTGCTTGCTGTGTAAACCAGGCTGGCCTCAAGCTTGCAAAGGTCTGCCCATCTCTACTTTTCCAGGGCTGGGATTAATGACATGTACCATCATGCCTGGCTAGTTCTCTCTTACTAATTTGACTTTCATTATAGGGTCCTCAGCTCTGAGACTAAATTGGAAAGAAAAAGTATTCTTCTATCTCATATGGCATTGCATTCCAGCTTGATCTCTTCTGTGAACACATCCCAGGCCCTGCAGGCTAAGTCCGTCAGAGTCACCTCTGAGCTTCCACTGAGCATCAATGCCTCATTATAGTAAACTGGTTTTTTCTGCATCAAAGACTGCCACACATGACTTGACACAGTAAGTGACAACTAGACAGACTATTTGAGAATCAAGGAAAAGTGGTTTTGTGATTATAGTATTTACTGTGTTATACTGAATTGTGTTTGCACACGCCTGGGTGACAAGCTTCTCAAGGACATGTCTATTTCTCTTCAACTTCAAATCCCATGTGCTAGTTCAGTGACACTGTCTCCAACTCCAACTCCCTCTCCCTCTCTCTTCCTGCTGTGTGTGTGTGTGTGTGTGTGTGTGTGTGTGTGTGTACGCACTCACATGCACATGTGTGCTATATTCATGTGCATGTGTGTACCTGAGGGGTACACTTCCCTTTGTGGGCATGTTTGGAAGCTAGAAGTTGATGTTAAGTTGTCCCCAGTCACTTCATTATCTCATTTTTTTGAGACAAGTTCTCTCACTGAGCCTGAGATTCATCATTTCCCTTGCACTGGTTGGACCAAGAGCCTCCAGAACCCACCTGCCTGTGATCTGCATATCCCCCCAGTACTGTGTTTTAAGTGCATACAGCCATCCTTGACTTTTGACAGTCGCTAGGGATCTGAGCTCAGCTTGTCATGCTTAAGCAGAAAGCATATAACCCACTGAGCCATCTCTCCCAAGCCCATCTGATGAACGCTTTTCTCACTTACTGGACTCCCCATGGTTCTAGCTGATACTCCCGGGAGAAGTAATCTATGGACCAGCTACATACACTGTTTCTTCTTTTATTAGCCTTTGCTCCATCTGCTCCAAGATACTCTTAGACAATTTATTTCTGTTCAAGATGTACATAACCGATGACCATGAAAATGATTAGCAACCATAGAGGGCTTTCATTTTGACAAGAATTCAAAGGCTTACAGGAAATTGGCAGAGGAAGCACAGGAGAGGCTGAGCAGAGAGGTTCTCTGGAGTTACTCAAAGCATACCTCATGTAGCTAGGTACTTCTTGGTACATAAAATTAAATCATTTTAGAAATGTGTGATAGTATAGCCACTTTAGAAGATGGTTTGGCTGTTTCTTACAAAACTAAACATACTTTTACCATATGATCCAGCAATCACATTCCTTGGTATTTACCCAAATGAGATGAAAACATATCCACACAAAAATCTGCACATGGATGTTTATAGCAACTTTATTCATAATTGCCAAAATCTGGAGGCATCCAGGATGCTGTCAGGAGGTAAATGGGTAAAGCACAGTGCATTTAGACAATGGGATGACTGTTTGGGGCTTAAATGATTAAGACATAGAGGGCGCATCAATGATGTAAGAAAAAGAAGCCAGTCTGGAAGCTGCATATGGTAGGAGTCAAACTTGACACCACGTTCTAGAAAAGGGCAAATGTACGAAGATGTTTGTATCGGCAATTGGCAGGAGTTAGTCTGAAAGGAGAGATGAGTGGGCAGATCCAGAGGACTTTCAAGGCACTGAAAGCCTTTTGTAAGATAATGGTGGATATTACCATTATACATTTGGCCAAATCTACAGAATTGAATGTGTAGAATGAATGTCCACTAATGTAGACGGCAGACTATGGAGTGTAGGTTCATTGCAATAAATACACTGGAGTAGGGTGACAGTGTGGGGGCTACATGTATACGAACAAAAGAGGGAACTCCCAAAGCCGCTCTAAACATAAAGACTATTAAAAACTAGGGACAGACAGTATGGAATGAGAACAGCATGTGCCTGTAAACATCGGTTTTGACTGAGAGGAAAACAGCCTTCTTCATGCTCCATCTCCCAGAAGACTCCCTGAGTCACCAGGTGGGCACAAGCATTGCATGCCCACTGCGTGGCACAAGGCCTGGTATTTGGTGGTACTGATTGCCCATGTGCACAGGAAGTGAATCTGAATATGTAGCAAATTGGTTGGCTTTCAGGCAGAGTGCTTGACTGCAGCCCGACTCTGCATGCCTTGTGCACTGCGGTCATCAGCTTGTACCCTCGCTGGTGCCTGATGCTCCGGGTGGTATGTTCAGCCATGAAGATGGGGCATGATCCTTGTGGTGGTGATCCTTCCGGACAGGTGATCTGAAAAAAGAGCCTTTTTTAAATGGAGATAGCACAGAACAGAGAAATCACATAGTAGGGTAGCATTCTTGACGGACTGAACTATTTCTAGAAGGAGAAAATATTATAGTAGTGTAGTAATAATTATCCAAATAATAAATCCCGGCATGGGGATGCTACCTGCCCAAAAGGTTTATGTACCCGAATGAAAGACACACACACACACACACACACACACACACAGCCTTTATATTTTAATATGCCTTAAACAGCACAATAGCCGGGCCATTGCTTAACCTCCACTGCTGTTAGAATCTACCTCTCACTGATAATACCAAGTTACCATTTACTAAATTCTATATTCCATCTTGGCTGCTCTAAACCCAGTTGGGTAGCCGTGTGGGCCATGCTCTCTAAGTTCCATCACATGGTGGCTATGTCTCTCTCTCCTGCACTCTTTTCAGGCATGATATCTCCCCTCTCCTCCATCCTCTTCCAGCATAGTGGATCTCCTCCTTCTCTCTCCACTCCTTAGTCTCAAGCAGAGGGGTGCGTGCGTGTGTGTGCGTGTGTGTGTGTGTGTGCGTGTGTGTGTGCGTGTGTGTGCGCGTTTGTGTGTGTGTGCGTGTGTGTGTGTGTGTGTGTGCGTGTGCGTGTGTGTGTATGTGTGTGCGTGTGTGTGTGTGCGTGTGTGTGTGCGTGTGCGCGCGTGTGTGCGTGTGCGTGTGCGCGTGTGCGTGTGCGTGTGTGTGTGTGTGTGTGTGTGTGTGTATTGGGGGGAGATCCTAAACTTCTCTCTCTGTTCGTCCTCCCCAGCAATTGGCTGTTGGCATCTTTTTTTACCAATCAGAACCAACTGGGGGGCAGGTTCCCAGAAGCTACGTGTAGACACTCATGTAAACAGGTTTTGGGGGAGTATAATTATCATCCTTAGTTGTTGGGCCCTATTTGGCCCTGGTTTGGGCCTTGAGGACAAACCTGAGCCTGGCTTGAGTTTTGTAAACTGTCTCAGTCGCTTCTGTACTGGAGTGACGCAGCACGACCTGCTTAAGCCTGCCTTTGCCTAGCTCCTGCTGACTAGAGTAACTTGGTTGGCTCCATACCCCATACTCTTTCTTCAACTTTCCCTTCCCCCTAAGTCATCTCACCTCAGCAGAAAACTCCACCTCCTCTCTCAGCCCCGTATAAAGAGAAGATTGATACATTAAAACGAGTTCCTGCTTTGACAGACTCGCTGCTCACGGGGTTATTCTCTGGAGGCAGGAGATCCTAGCCACTGACACTCACCATCCTCCTCAGCCTTGAGAGGCTGGGCTGGACCAGGTTCTCTCCCTCTCGCCTGGTTCTGCCAGCAGAGCCCGGCACTTAGTTTTAATTAGCATCCTTGGTTTTAATTAGCATCCTTGGTTTTTCACAGTAGCCAGTGGAAAACCAATGAGGACTGGTATCAGCTCAAGGCCTTTCACCCTCTGACGCTGTGTAAGGAAACAGGTCTGTAAACGTGGCCAGCCTGCTATTCTGTGAACAGAATGAGCACACGCTTGGTGTGGTAACATCTATGTGCTCTTTGTCGTTGTGACATAGCAATACCCCATGGCAAAGGACTTGGTTTTAGACTTCAGGGTCTGCACCTTTAGCAAGTCATCACAGTAGGTCATCAGCTAAGCCCACTGTGCTTCCTGGCATCGGCTTGTTTAATTGTCACCGACAAAGATTTTTATTTCATCATGGTGCTGGTGCTCAGGATGCCCTACTCCAGACCACTGTGTACCTTTTTCCGTAGGCGGCAGCTTCAGTGTTCCTTGCTGCTGGGGTCGAGCAGAAGTTGAGCAGAGGGCCAGAGGCATGTCTTCCAGGTCTTCCCCCACTAGATTGGCTCACTGGGGCTACCATACCCAGTAATTACCACAAATTAGGTAACTCAAAACAACAGAACTTGCTATGTTTGAAGCCTGGGAGATCAGAAACCCAAGGTCAAGCTGTTAGTGGTTTTGGCTCCTCTTGGAGGCTTTCAGGAAGACTCTGTGCTGTGTCTTGAAGCTTCTGGTGGATGTTGGCAACCAACAGCAGTCCTTGACCGGTAGATACACCAATCTCTGCCTTCCTTTTCAGATTTTTTTTCCCCGTGTGTGTCTGTTTCAAATCTCCCTTTTCCTATCTTATAAGATCAGTCCTACTTTGCCATGGTAGGATATACTTGTCAAAACTACTTGAGAGGCTGAGGCAGGAGGATCACTTGAAATCAGGACTTCTAAGACCTGGTTATATAGTGAGATCTCCATCTAAAGACAAAAGCAAAACCCCTTCAGATACTAAAATCCCAAACTCTGATGGTGTCAACCTTAAATCCATATGATACCTATTGGCTATTCACATCAATTAAGTGGCAGTTTCCCTGTCATGGACTCCTTTTGTAAACTTTGTAAATTTTCAAGGCAAGAAAATGGCCAGGCCCCTTCTCCAGACCTCCCCAACTACAATAACAGCATTTCTATCCTCCATTAGGGCCACACAGGTCATCTCCAGACCTTCAGTAGGACTCTTTCCGGATTATGCTAATTTTAGGTGAAACATCCAACCCTTGAAAAGGAAAACCCATCAATCCCTGAACTTCCCACAGAAACCCATCAATCCCTGAACAGGAAAACCCACCAATTCCTGAGCTCCTCCAAGCTCAGAATTTGAAAATTCCTCGCCCTGGAAATCTACCTAATCACTGTCCATTGAGTTCCAATCATCCCATCTCCTGCCCCCATGGGTCTTGCCTTAGCAAAACAACATATGTGAGTCAGCCACAGCAAAACACCACGTGGGTCTGTATCACCTGACAGATCCGGAAACTTCCACTTCAGGGCTGTCATCAACTGATATTTCACACAACTGGAACTCAATCTCAGCAGGGATTTTTTTGGGGAAACTATAGGAACAAATGCCCCCTGATTGAGAAGTGAGGAATCTGGACACACTTCCCACCCTGTTTCCCCCTCCTGCTCTGAGGACATGGGCCCTCCACCACACTGCATTCACCCTCTGACCAGCTGTTTTGATTTTTGAAGAGAGTCAGGGTTTTCTATGGTGAATATGTTGGTATGTACAGGAAGATATTAAGGATACAAGTAAGTAACTGTTCTACTGCTGTGAAGAAACACCAAGACCAAGGCAACTTATAGAGGAAAACATTTAATTGGGGGCTTGCTTGCAGCTTTAGAAGGTTGGTCCACGATCACAACGGTGGGGAGTGCGGTGGCAGCAGGAAGGCATGGTGCTAGAGAAAGTAGTTGAGAGGAGCTACATCCTGATCCTCAGACAGCATGGAGGGAGGGAGGGAGGGAGAGAGACAGAGAGAGAGAGACAGAGAGACAGAGGCATGGGAATTTGAAACCTCAAAGTTCACTCCCAGTAACACACCTCTTCCGACAAGGTCACACCTCCTAATCCTTCCCAAATAGTTCCACTAACTGGAGACCAAGTGTTCAAACTAGGAGGCTGTGGAGATCATTTTCATTCAAATCAGCACAGGCACCAATAACATTAATTTAAATGTCATTAAAAAAGGGAAGTTAGAGTATATTATATACTCCAAAGTCCTCCTTTCTTTTCTGCCCTTGTCATGGATAAATGGCTGGCCGTGTGATTACCTAAGCTACTTCATCTGTTTTCAATGTGACCTATGCTATGTAATGTGAGGTTGAAGCTGTACGGTATAAGCTGATGTAAGAGTTGCCGATTTTGATGGTTTGCATGGTTTGACTTGCTCTCCTTGAGTTGCATTATCTATGTTTTTAGCTAGAGTTCCACATTGGGATTCAACCTAACACTGGCATGGGTTGAAATATAAATATGCAAATAAGTTCTACAAAGTGTAGTTATTGCAGAATTTATTGCAGAGGTGAAAATTTAGAAAGAACAGAAGAAAGGTGAATAAGCTACAGCATATTCTTACTGTGTCTTTTTATGATGTCTTCATATGGAGAGATGTAAATGGTGTAAACCAGGAAAAGCAATTTCCAGAACTATAGATAGTTCCACTTTGTAGCAGTGAAAATTATAATTATGCATAGTCAAAGATACAAATTTGCATCTCTATTATATACACAGAGAAAAAAAAGATGAATGCAAAGACTATCTCTGGCTACTGCAGTAGAGAGAAGGAAACTTCTGCAGGCCGATTCTGAAATGCTCGCATGGAAGCGTGCATAAGATATTAATGAATGAAAGATCCAAAGTGATCATGAGGGCTGTTTTCTTTCTCTATACCAGCTTTTATGTCTCTGATAACTGCTTCCTGTCATTCATTTCAGAAGCTCTTGCAGTGCCCACTGCCACCTCAGACACCCGTGTGTTTATCTGCTCCTCGGCACTGTACTGGAGCCGATTGACTCCTTTGCCTCTAGAGAATGAAGAGCCAACTCGCTGTCCCCACAGAGAGAGAGACATCACAAGTCCACCATCTGAACTTTCTGCTAGACAGCTTGTCCCTGCTAATGGACGCTGGATGTTTCCAGTGTTTCACTTTTTCAAAAGCAGTAGAACAAAAACATTCGGGACTGGTGAGATGGCTCAGAGGGTAAGAGCACTGACTGCTCTTCCAAAGGTTCTGAGTTCAAATCCCAGCAACCACATGGTGGCTCACAACCACCTGTAATGAGATGTGACGCCTTCTTCCAGTGCTTTCTGAAGACAGCTAGAGTGTACTTACATATAATAAAAAAATTTAAAAAAAACCTCAAAACATTCTTGAGAATACATTTTAACTAATCACACCCAGCTATATCTACAGGGTCAACTTCTGTAGCAGACGTGCCTTTTAAACTCTGACACACATTGCCAAGTTCTCCAGAGTGGTCACACCAATATCCATTCCCACCAGCCATCTGCGAGAGCATTTGCCTCCCCCTTCAGCTTTGTAGCATTGGGTGTCATCTTACAGCTGTGTCTATCAATCTGAGAGGCAAGGAAAAAAAATCCTTTTGACCACAGTTTTGTTTAATGAATTATGAGTAAGATCGCGTTTGTTTTTCTCCAACAGAAGCTTTGGACCAGAGCTCCTCCTGGATTGGGCATCCTTTTCCCAGTGACTTGTAAAGGCTCTTTGAAAACTGAAGATGTTCCACACTATGTCATTCTATTTTACAGACACAACATTCCAGTTTGCCATTACTCCTTTGACTCTGTCGCCTTTTCCTAGGCAGCTTTTTGAAAGACTAGATGAACAAATGCATTGATTATATTTTTACAGCTTCTGATTTCGTTCCTCGCTTGGAACAACTTCTTCACTGCAGAAGATAAAGTATTTAAAGTATTGTGATTTAAAGTATTTTATGCTTAAATCATTTTCCCACTATAGCACTGACTTTAGTGGGGAGAGAAATATTTACTTTTAAATTATAGGCATCTTTGTTGCTTGTGTTTCCTAAAACGACTGTGCATTGGCTTCTATGATTTAAAAAGTCCAGTAAATCAAAAAGGATAAGAAGGCATTATGGCCCTCAGGATGAAGCCGGGAGGCAGAAAGGGCAGGGTGCTTTAACAGAGGTGTTTATTCAGTACACTGACCACCTGTAGTTAATCAGGCCCGGCACCAGGTCCTGATGACATAATAGAAGCCCAGATTCAATAACTAGCGATGGCAATTAGGAGAAGCAGCGTTGATGGAGGCGTTTCAGACCACAGCATAATCACCATGGCAACGGGAGCCTGAACCATCACTATGGAGGTACAGTGCTTGAAAATGCAGCTGGTGAGAGGGTGTGACATTGTTAGTGAGGGTTTTGAGAAAGATGTACAGGCATGTTATAGATGCCTCAAAACCAGACTTTTTAATTTCCCAGACTGTGGCTTATCGTCTGCCCGTGCCTTAGTGTTCTCTTTTGGGAGAACTAGACACAAACTACTTACAAACCAATGCAGATCATCAACAAGTACTAGCTTGACAAAGTCATTGTGACCCATGATTGTTCCAGCGAGGGAACAACGAGGAGCTTTTGACTCAAAGAGTTACCATGTCATAGAACACACAGGACATATGCAGCGAGGGCCCTTACCCCTTGAAGTTCTGATCCTGCTTCTGCCTCTCAGAAGTTGGGATTAAAAACATATGCCACCACCTTTGTTCCTACAGCAACTGTAAGACTTCTGCCCAGCATTTGAAGCCAACAGGAAATGGACACATTTGCACATTGGGCTTGGTTTCAAAAAATTTGATCAGGTTTTGAATTATCAGGAGTGTCCAACATTTCAACATTGCAAAACATGTTACCATCTACAGATTTCTCTGGTCACATTGACAGTTTTCTGGGGTCACAAACATCTCCTGAGCCCCAGGTGGGACATGCATACTGGTTATTTTGTTATGTGGCAGATTTCATTTTTTATGAATACAAGTGAGGTCACATTTATCATGTCCAAATAATAACACCTTTTGCCCCCTTCCATCTTCCCTCCCTTCACTGGAAACTTCCAACCTCACTTTGGGACTTGAGGAACTCCAGGGCAGAGGGGGTTCACACAGGCCCTGTCAATCAAAGACAATCCTCAAACCTCTGCCATCATGTTCTGGGCCCTGCTCCCTGCTGTTCCCATGGTCTCTGTCCCTGTCATTGCTGCCACTATTCCTATACCGTTCAGCTGCCACTTCCGCCTAAGAACTATTGCCGTTTCTCTCTTGTAAGCCGGCTTTTCGACTCTGCCCTGATTCCCCAGCACGAATCAAGACTGATTCATCACATTGAGAGCTTTCCATCCTAAATCTCATGGACCTGAGAGGGAAAGGTGGAAGAAGGCCAATGCATGAAGGTTTTTGTTGTTTTTTTTTTTTACACTACGCCTCTCCAACCACAAATGGAATTAAAGCTATAATCTTCCAACTTAGTACAATACAGCTGTAGCAAAGGCACTCTTCCTGAATTCTTTAAAAGTTTCCATTCTGACTAGGAAGCAGTCAAGTGCATCACTTCTCTGAGGGAGAACCCGCCTTCATCTTGGAGTTGACTGTTAAGATACATGAATTACGGGTTTTAGAGATCTGGTATATATGCTGAAGTCAGTTGCCCTGACTATAGTGCACCACACTGTCTCATCTTTCATCAGAGGAGTCCGTGAGAAGCGTGCCTTAGCCACCTTTAATGGTCTCCACAGTAAATATA
>JADRCD010235810.1:0-19843 GCA_019843815.1 Montemys delectorum
GTTAGAGCAGCAAGCAGAAGAGCCTTCATCTTCCTGTTTTTGTTTGTCTGTTTCTTTAATTGTATGTGGAAGAAGAGTAGCTGCAATCTGAGTCTTGCCCTGGCTTGCTCTGTTCCATGAATTGGTCTGATGTTGCTTGCATTCAAATGCTACATTCTGTCCTCCAAGATTTTGTTGCTCCAAGAGGAGCAGATCTTCACTTCACATATAACAGCTATTGTTGTAGAAACTTTGACCCCCAAGTTATCTGTGATTGGTAAATAAAGATGAGTATACATCCTGTACCTGTAGCTGGGCAGAAGATAGATAGACAGAGCTTGGGTTCCTGCGCTTGGGAGTTTGAGGGAAGCAAGAGGGGGAAGCCACCATGACAGGAGATGGAGCATGAGCATGTAGCCAGGAGAAACA
Organism: Montemys delectorum; assembly: GCA_019843815.1. NCBI lineage: Eukaryota > Metazoa > Chordata > Mammalia > Rodentia > Muridae > Montemys > Montemys delectorum. The sequence goes on from JADRCD010235810.1 coordinate 409, forward strand.
GCAAGTATTTGGGGTATAACCTCTGGGGAAGTAGCCAGGCCAGTGATTAGGAGTACCTTCCCAGTAATTTTGAAAGCCAAATAAAATGACCTTATCCTGAATCTCATTCATTAATAAACTAGAGATGAATAAGTTTAAATTGGTTCAACTACACTGTACAGAAACTTTTTAATTTTGTAAGAGCTCTGCCTTGTCAGTTTTTGTTAGAATCTTGAGCTATTAGGGTCCTATTAAGAAAGTCATTGCATCTTTCTATATCTTCAAGTGTTTTCCTCTATAATTTCCAGTGAATTAAAGACTTTAATGTAAGACCTGAAATTGCCATTTGCTTTTTGTCTTTCTTTTCTGCTTGAAACCAAGACCCACGAGCTTCCTTTAAAAAAATGAGTCTATTAATAATTTTTCAAATATTTAGTTATTTTAGCTTTGTTGAAAAATTGGACTACGCCAGTTGTTAATAGTCCACTTAGTAACACAGGGAGAGCAGTAGCAAGGCCAGACAATGTCACTACACACACCTGGAACGTGCCACATAATCACTATCTTTACATATGTCTAAAAGATGTTGAATTATCACTTGGGTAATCTCCTTTTTTTGGTTAAGTTTTTTCCACCTCTAGATGGTTCCTTAGTACAATTTCCTGCCACATGGTTGTTCAGAGGAGAAAGTGTTGACAGAGATCATTAAAAAGATGACAAATTTTCCTATTGAGAATTCCAAATACCTACATATTGCTGCTCATAAAAGTAAATATTGTCTATTTGTTTTGTATACTGTCCATGATAATGGCACTATTTAAAATACACAAGCCTGAAATTCACCCATTTATGTCACTAAGGTGACCACAACTAGTGATCACACTTCAGCAGCCTAAATTTTATTTGGCCTTCCTGAAGTACTTTCTTCTCTCTTATTTAGAATGGAAACCCCTTAAGGCATATGTATACACACACACATGCACATATTTATACCTAGGCACACAGTCCTTTTGGCATTTATCAATAACAGAATAAAACATTTTGTTTAGATAAGCAAAAATTAACTTTAGCTTAAATTTTATATCATTATTTGGAACTGAGTAGTAGTCATTATAATTTGAAATAATTTACACATGTAATAACATTTTATGTTGTAAAAAAAAGAAAGAAAAAGTTCAAACTCTATAACTCAACCCAAAAGAACATATTCTGGAAATGAGAAGCCACTCAGATCAAACCAGAAGTTACAACTCTTTCTCAAAGGTTGGTGTTGACCTGTTCAGAAGAAAAGATATCCTGATTCACATCCTGATCTCATAAATTCCCTGTTATATATCCCGAAGTATTAAAAAGGGTACTGCTCACGTCCATATACATTTCCATTGCTACCTTCTTGAATTTCATGACTTTATCATCCTTAGCCTCATTATACAGGACAAACAGAAATTATGTGTCCTAGGGCCAGCTCTTTCCATGGAGTGCAGCAGATGGGTGGTAATAAATTAACAACTAAGTAGAGAAGGAGTGTAGAAGAAACACAATAGGGAACTATTATTTGCTGTACAAAAAAAATCATTACAATAAGTTAAAGGAATCTTTCCCTTTACATTTCCAAAAGCATACTTGAATTCAATCACTTATTTTTAAAGAAATTCAGAAATTCAGGAACTTGGAGTTGAGAATTGTAGCACAGTTTTAACTTGAGCTTATATGCAATGTCAATTTGGGTTTTATTTGAGAAATATCTGTGGTCAGGCAATGCCTTTCTCCGAAGTCAGGAGTTACTTAGTGAAAATCACAGTATAACCATGGAATTTGTCTCTGTACATTCTTTGTCAGGGAGTCTCCCATACTCTCCAAAACAGCTCAGGCTATTACCCTCAGTTCCCTACTGTAACTATATGGTAAGACCCTATTGCTGAAAATAATATACTCTTGACTGCAACACATTGAGAAATCCATCTCTAATTGGCCAAAGTACTTTATTCCTGTTGGCTGGGCTTCATGCTACCAAAAGGTACTATGAAGACTTGTAGGTGGGAACGATACCCACAGCTGAACCCTTCATGCTACAGTACTGACCTGTCAGACAAGGTCTGCCGGCTGGTGAAACAGTCAGAGAACTCTTCTGTGGTTGACACACAGAAAGTAGACACTTTCTGATTGGACCCAAGGCCTGCTTTACAGGAGAAATCTTATGCCTGGTACTGTAATCAAAAGTCAAAGGTCCATGCTGAAGACATCATAGGCTCTCCAGTACAACTTACTATCGTTTACAACCGTCAATAATTTGATGAGATAAAATTCTAGTTATTGACTTGGAATAAGATTAAAAATAAACCCATGAATGAACTAACAGTTAAAAGAAAACAGAAAATTTCTGAGTGTATCATTCATATTTGTATAGAAATATACTTGCTCTGCAGGAAGCATTATATCCTACTAACAGTATCAACATTACTGACAAGGAAGTGAAAACTTGTAACAGCCTCTTCAAGGTTGTTTTCTAATGATATGCGATTAAATACCAAATCAAGAGCTACAAGGATAACCAAATCCATACTGCTTTTTCTTGTTTCTTAAAAGTCAGCATTAAAAGCAGTGGTGTCTTCATATATACTTTGTTTTGTTGGTCTTTCTCTCATACACCCCAGCCCCATTCCCCTGTGCATTATTTTTTATTAGATACTATAATTCTGTCCCATAGCAGGAGTAATTATCTAGGAAAGTAATAGTATTTAAAATATGCAGGAAAACTTATATTCTCTACTTTGCTTAAGAATATTTTTATGAGCTTGCTAGAAGGAAAAACTGATGAGAGTTAGCCTGTATAAAGAATCTCTATTTTCCCTTGCAAAATATAGAATAAATCATGTAAATATTTTAATAGAAAACTTTTTTAGTTCAAGCTATGCTAAAGATTACTGAAGATAATTTTATTGCTGATTGGCTGAAATAATGTTCTCATTTATTAAATCTGTCTCCTCAAATCATTGGTAATGTTGTTGAATCAATAGTCTCTAGGAAATGCATTAATGAATAATAAGCATTTCATTTTTCTACCTCTAAGGTAACAATATTGGATTGAGAGGCTGATTGTGCGACTAATTGTCTCTCAATATGCAGGAGTCCTGAAAGCGTGCTGTAGCTGTCATCTGCCTCGGACTTCATATTTCTCAATTATAGTAATATCTCATGGTCTCTGGATGCTCTATCCTCAGGATGATAGAAGTATGTTATATGGTAGCCACTGATAGCCCACCTGCTCCATGTCTTGACTTTCCTATGGAACATAATCTATCTCAGCATTATCTAACCTCAGAACAGAAATAAAATTAATTATATTGCTTGAACAAAAACTAATACGATACAATTTCCTTCTTTCCTTTTTACACGCATGCCAAGTGAGTAGACAATTAAGAAATATGTGCTCAAGTAATTTGAACCATGTAGATTGGCTATGAAAAATTAAGCTAGATATTGAATTATTAAATTTATTAATAATTCTACATCCTGAAACAGCTAAATGTTTTATAGAGCAAAACTTGCTATATATTTATGTGCACAAGCACACACAAAAAAGTCAAAGGATGACTTATGGGAATCAGTTCTAGGAGTCGAGCCATCTACTTTGCCCTTATAGATAGCTCTTAGATTTTCAGGAAAGAAAAACAATTGAAGTGCTAAAAATAACACTGTAGAAACATAGAAACAGTTTATACTTTAGAATGACACAGAAAATTATTAATTGAAAAAGAAAGCTTGGAAGGAGGAGGTCCAGAGGTGATAAATGTGTTTAAAATGGATTTTTTTTGTTTTAAAAAGGTGTTTTCCCGAATGACACAATGACTTGTAATAGTCAGAGTTCATGTGTGTATGATAATATGGGGTTGTAAACACTACATCCAAACAGACATGCTGTAATTCCAGAGAGCATCAAAAACAGTACCTTAGGACAGGATGAAATGATAAGATCCTGGTTTGTGTGATGGAGAAAGGGTATGCTGGTTATAATAAAAATTCTAAGTTTCAGGCTAAAGGCTCTTAGAGATATTGAAATTCTACTTATATTTTAATAATTAAAGAAATAGTTTTTTTGCCCTAAAATAACTGATATTTCTAGATAATTTCGCTTTGTCAAGCATGAGAATGTATAATAAACAAACACAACCTTTCTTTTAATTACAAATAATATTTGAAGGTTGTGATAGTCTGCTATTTTGAAATTATTGTTCAGAAGTGATTAAGATAAATATATTTCTGTGAATATTTTCAACATAGTTTTATCCAAATGAGTTGTTTTCTTGACCTGTTTCATATGAATCTTCTTTGTTGTGTTGAAAGCACCAAAACAGTATTTTATAAGCAAAAGCAAAATAGTGGATGCTTCATGTAATTGAAATTTTCAGCATTTATAGACAAACCACACTGTACACACATTGCTACAAATTTGTACACACATATGATACAACTCAATATTTATAATTTCAAATGTCTTTTGCTGAGACATTTGTTAATATTTTTATAACATATGCTATCTGTAGTTTATGTGATTCTCAATAATTTGTTCAGCTGTTAGATAAATGAGTCATGAAATTGATCACGATGTCACCTTATTGATGCACAACAATTGAAAGATGCTAGTTGTCATAGCTAGTGATTTTGAATATAACTATGATTCTTGATTAACAAATATTATAAGCTTCTTTCCACTTCTATCTAACTTGCTCTGCTTTTGAATAGTAATTATAAAAGGTGGTTGTGTTTTGTGTGTGTGTTTGTACACAAGTATGTGGTACATTTAAGTATACAGCATAGTTCACTAATAAAATGATAAACATGAAACAAAAGTCGAATGAATTTGCAAAGCTTGCTCATTTTGCAAGGTTATTTTTTGAGTTTTTTTTTTTATAGTGTTTAAAAGTACTTCAAATTTAAAAAGTAGTTTCTAATTATTGTGTTTGATTGAATGGCTTCTGTACTATTTAGTGTTCTGTGGGCAAGGTTCCTTGGTTTTGTTCCTGCTGCCCCCATCTCAGGTCTGAATTAGAGCTGGATTCCTTCCCCCAACCCACATCTTGCTTATATCTGCTCCCCTGGGAAAGTCCTTAAAAAATTACCCAACATTGTCCCATAAACTCGAGGTCAAGATGCCCCAGTTAACTGACATTTTTTTGTTTCTGTTAACCTGCCTGCTTGTTGTACTTCATCCCACAACTGCCAACCAGGATAGGGTTTTTGTCTTTATTTTTATTATATATTTTATTTATTTACATTTCAAATGCTATCCCCTTTCCCAGTTTTCCCTCCAGAAACCCTCTATCCCTTCCTCCCACCCCCTGCTTCTATGAGGGTGCTCCCCCACTCCCCCACCCCTAAAGTTTCCTGTAGTAGCAATCGGGCTGCTCTGTGTGAACTGTTTCTCTCTAGACAGTAGCTGGTTTGCTTAACATTCTCAAATTCTGACCCTCATCTTCCTGATCGGTCTTTGCTCTGCTTACTAGCTATGTGAATTTTGACAATGATTTCAACATCTCAACGTCTTAATTCCGGTATTTTTAAGAGGGATACAAGCATACCAGCGCCATCACAGACTTTGCAAAGATTCAATGACGTAATGCTTGTAAAAGCATTTAGAACAATCACTGCCATGTAACAAGTCCTGAGACTGTATTAGTCATGGTTTTTATTTTGCTTTCTGGTTAAGTAACTAGATATTTTCATTTAAAGTTAGATGATTTTGGTCTCATGTTCATGCTACACATGTTTTTCTTTTAGTAAGCAGTTAGGATACCTCACCTTCCCCTGCTTCAACAAGTCTTATGTAGCTAACTTCCATTAAATATGAGTGTAATTCTGTGTCTTTTGCTCAAATTTGAATGGTTCTTCTCATCTCCATAACCCATCTTCAGTGGCATGTTATCTTCTTTTTAACTTAGCTAACTTATTTAATTAGGTTCTATGTGTACTAGAGAGATTTACTTCGTGAACCACAGCTCAGCAGTACAAAGCTGGTCACATTTAATGATCATCTTTTCTTACTTTTTCTTTTTTAGAATGCTTGTTGTATTCTCTCTAAGGTTATATGAATGACTTCTTGGAGAACTTCAAATGATATGTGCCAGTCTCTTCCTAAATCTGCTATTTGTTCTAGAAAAGTACACAGTTGATTGGTGTAATTGTGTTTTCTAGGGAAAATAAGCCATCTTTAACTGTGCTAGTGAATACTTCATCTATGGGGTATTATTATACAGCTATGGGCCAGATCAGGGGCAGCCTAAACTTGTAAGTAAGCCCAATTAGATGTTCTGTTCTCTTGTGTGAATATGGTTCATTTGATGATCACATGAGGCAAGGGAGTTGAATCTATCTTTCAGGATAGCCAACCCAAGTGACCTAGTTTAGTTTTAAATTTAATTTAGCCTTTGATACACTAAAATTTGTAAAACGAATGGTTGAAATGTAGGAACAAAGTTTCATAGATTTTTAGTGGGCTATTAATGTCTCAAGAATGGCATTGCAAAACAGAATGAGAAATTCCTTTAGTTTTATGTCTGTGGATATCAATAAAAAGCCAGATTACACAGTAGATAGCAGAAATAAAGACTTTTCTTTTTTATTGCTCCTGTCAACAGAAGTATGGTCCCCACTTTAAACTTTCTTCTTAGGGTGCAATTTGTTAGTGTGGCCTCTTGCACAAACAGGGTAGGCATGCAGCAGATCATCTCTTCATAGTTGTACTTCTAGACTAGCTGGCCAAGGAATGGATAGATGCTGCCACCATGAAAGGACAACACCAGGTACAAGGTGGACTCTTTCCGATGTTGTAGTTAGACAGGGTGTGACCATCCTCCAGTTGCTTGCTGGTAGATATCAGCCTATGCTGGTTTGATGGAAAGTCTTTGTTGTCTTGGATCTTGGCCCTGACATTATCAATAGCGTCTGCTGACATTCTTAATGGTGTCTCATGAGTGACAGTCTCGCCTGTCTTCATGAAGATCTGCATGTTGGTATCTGCTGCTTGACTGCCTCAGTTGAAAAGAAAGAAAATGGTGGTCAGGATTAATTTTTCAAGTATCCATATAGAACATATTTGCTTCTATGAATGATTGTTGAGACTCCACATGGTGAAACGGTGAAGTAACTCAGTTTGGTATAGTCTCTGCTCAGAGTGTGTAAAGTTTGTCCTTTACACAAAAAAGCTTCCTTGTCAATCTTGTCAGCAAACATCCATTCAGCCAAGAATATTAAGGAAGAATGTAAGTGATTTGGTGAAATTTGCCTATTACAATTCTAAGTAAACACTTGATTACATTTTTACACGTGTTATATTTCTGTATTCAGAAACATCTATCTACACATATGTGTATGTAAGAACATTTAATAAGTAAAAGAAGTTATAAATTTGAAAGAGAGCAAAGGGTATATAGGATGGTTTGGAGAAAGAAAAGGGAAATGTGAAATGATATAATTATACTCTCAAAAATAAAAGAATCTTTAAAAAGAAAAATTTTATTTTTCCTATTCTATCCTGACTTACACACAATCTATCATACCTATGCCAACTTTTTATTCCTTATCCAAATTTTATAACCTTTTTAAAAAGTGGTCCCCCATCTTGTGGGGTTACTTAGGGACTTATCTATCTTTATAGTTATGAGTTCCTAAAAGGTAAAGCTATCCTATCCTATCCTATCTATCTATCTATCTATCTATCTATCTATCTATCTATCTATCTATCTATCATCTTTCTGTTATCTGTTTCACCTAAAGGAGTGGCATTAGGCATATCAACCATACTTCTGGGCTCACACTAATGATTAGTTGGCCAAATATACTTTGTTTTGTTTAAATTGGGCCTCTATGTATAATCTAGTATGGTCTTGAATTACAGCCTTCCTTGCTTGTAATTGAAGCCTGTAAGAATACATAATATCTTAAAATTTATAGAATTCTCATAAGTTTCATAGCTTGGTGAAAGTCTTTGGTAAGGTTATACACAGATATCAGAATTTTATTCTCTTAAGAATAGAGGACCATGAAGACTTTTGTGTAAAGGTAGATATTTTCAGATTTGTGCATAGAAAATGGACTGGCTAAAGATGTCAATTGGGAGATGGTAGAAATGTCTCTAAGATTTCTATGAGCTCTGGCTGAATACTGAATATGGTCTTAGTGTTATATTCTCAAAATATGGTGTCCTTATCCACAGTGCATGTTTAGGGGATAATAAAAGAGATGTCAGATGGGCTAGTTAGTTTTTAATGTTAAAGCCTGGAACATCTGGGAAGAAGAAATATTAATTAAGGAAACACTTCTACAGGATTGGCCTGTAGGCAAGTCTGTAGGGCATTTTCTCCATTGATGATTGATTCAGGAGGACCCAGATCACTGTGGTGGTGCCACTCCTGTTCTAGTGGTCATGGGTACTATAAGGGGACAGGCCACGCAAGCCATGGGAATATAGAGTGAGCGTCACTCCTCCATGCCCTTTGTATTACCTCCTGCCTCTAGATTTGGGCTTTGAATTCCTGCTCTGACTCCCCTGAAACAAAGTCTTTCAACCACAAGTTTCTTTTGGTCATAGTGTTTTATCATAACTATAGAAGCCCTTACTAAACAAAATTAGGATTCTTTGACTATGAATCAAAAGTGTATAGATAATTGATCTGCTATGGGAGAAAGAGTTGAGTAGAGTAATAAATGTTGCCATTTGGTAATATTTAGTTATATTTATAAAACACATGCTTGGGGGAGGCTACTAATGATATGCAAAAGCCTAAAGTGTTTTTTAAGAGTTATGAAACTTTTCTTAGTTCTAGTGTTGATTTAATTAAATAACTAGAGTGCTGGCCACTCACAATCATGTAAAACTTGTGCAATCAGTAACCTTTGGATTGTCATCTCATGAATTCCAAGAGTGAAGTTAATGAACTATAGAAAGTAAATTTTCAAAAGAACTTTATTTTGAGTCATACCTTGAAATTTAAGTGAAAGAAGGCAAAGCTCTCCACAGTATGAACAGGTCCTTAGGAGCAGAATGCCAGGGAGGGTATTGAGATAAGGCATAAACTATTCCGAGTTACTTCATATTGTGCAAAACACTATTTTTTTTCAGTCTGTACTCTGCCCTGAGAGGCACCATTTATAAATAACAGTTGATTTCATTTTTGATTGTAGAAACTAATTGCACTCTTGGTTGGATAAATAAAGACTATTATCTGTCTCCATTCATGCCAACGCAGACTGATGAATGATTTATCTGTAGTGTTAGAAAGGGTGCTGTTCTATAAGTTTGTTAGGATACAATGAGACACTGGGGGCATATGAATCTATTAAAACCATATCAGGGAAACATTTCACATAACCTATCAGGTTTGTCAGATCTGGAATGGGTATAAGACTCACCTGGATCCCATAAAGTTGTGGACATCTAGCACTGATGTGACAGTGGCCTCACACTGACCTATCATCTAATACTTACTTCATCATCAAGACCTGACAGGCAGAGGACTCTTGGACAGAGGTTTCTCTTTCTACTGTTCTCTACAGTGCTGGGATAGCACATAGCTCAGGAGGTAGTTGTTACCTCATAAGTATTGGTCTTTCATTTGTCTTTATAAATGGTTTAAAATAATATTTTTTGAAATAATAGGTCTGAGATTATTTTAGGCTAAATTCTAAAATACAGTAGGTAGAACTAGATTATAGAGCCTCAGTTGCTTCTACATCATTTCCTACATCAGTTTCATCTAGACTTCCTAATGATGTCCCTGCAGAGAATGAATAGGAAGCTACAGTTCTCAGATAGCCTAGCTCTTTTGCATGTGTTGGACCCTTACTCAGTTTTGTTTTCAGAATGTGCCAAGACTAGGAAGAACGCATGGTAGTTTCTTTTACTGTGCAGTCAAGTCCGAATGACTCAATAAATATCTTCTCTTACTGTGCACATGGAAGGAAATGCCATACACAATTTTACCTCTTCAGTGAGCACATTACTTACCAATGCCATTCACATGTCCATGAGTAGTGCACAACTCAGATACTCAAGACAGAGTCGATAGCATTTGACCCCCATTTTTATCTGTTTTATATTGGCAATTTGCCTAACATTAACTCTTTGTCACAATTATCGCTGAGCACACTGCTAATCAACAATACTCCATCAAAAGGAATGTAATGTAACTTTACTGTTGAATTAACTTCAACTAATGTCTAAAATCCGATGAATCTCCCTTACAATATAAAAATACTGTATTATACCTAATAAATTTACTTGCACACTACAGGAGGCATTTGCACCATTAGGGAAATGTGAGATTGGGCGACCATTTCATCATTTTTCATGTTTCAGCACTCTTTCTTAAAATTTTTATTTCAAATTAATTATACTATAGATATACAATGTTGTGGGGCATTGATTTGAAGGTGTGTTTACAGTTCTTGTTAGCGAGTAGCAATTGATTGCTGGGAGTGGTCTCTACCATCCACAAGCCTTAGTTTTTTCATGTACTGAGTGGGAATAGGAATGCACAGTTCTTATAGTAATCGTGAGAACTAGAGTCAATGCTGTATTGACAGCATCTAGGACAGTATACTGGAGTTTCAGCATTTTGCCAGATAGTATTTTACTTTTGCTTTCTCCTATAGAGAGATATTTTGTTAGCCAGACAAATTTCTCTTTGAAAAACACAGATTTAAAAATGAGAAGTCCTTTGGCAGAAATTGTGAAATGCAATGAATCTAAAATTAGCAAAATGAAGGCTAATATGGCCCGTATCGGTGTATAATTCTGGAGACCTTATGCCATATGAGCCATTGATGCTCTCTTCCTTAGGAATAATAATCTCAGTAACATGTCAGCAGTGCGTGGAGAAGAAGCCAGAGAGAGAGAGAGAGTCAAGTGAACCACAAGCCGATTTGGAGACCATGAACTGAGAGGTCGCCTGTAATAAATATGTCACATCAGGTTCTGGAGAAGATCATTTATCTCTGACTCATCTCATACTTTTAATGAGTCCTGTCATTAAGGTCAATGATCTTAATGCCCTATTTTTTTTTTCTGTTCATGTTGCTCGTAATGATTTGGCTTAGAGAACTCACTGAGGTGCTGGGTTGTGATCTATTGCCTCTGGGTCAGCCATATGCAGTTGGGAAAATTGGTTTTATTTACCCAAGAAGAATGTCTCATTTGTTCATCATTCCTGAACCATATCAGATCATTAACAAGGGTTTTCTCAATTAACTGCTAAGCCAGCAATTAAGACAGGAGATATCTATTGCAAATAACAAGGTTATTTGAATGTAATTTAGTGACTTCTTGTAATGATGTATATTAATCACACACAGTCTTTAATTGCAAATTATGACTCTCTCTGCCAGTTAGTCATGACATCAAGAAGAAAAGTTAAATGGTTTTCAAATGGCCAAACTGCCAAGATTTACTAATGAGGTAGGGTAGTGTAATGGTACCCTTTGGAAAAGTCAGTATGATTTAAAACACAATTTCAAATGACTTTAGATTTACATTTAAGCTTGGCTAAGAGCCATAAGGCGTTCACTGCATGTGCACATTCATTTTCAGGATCATATAAATTATAGTAATAGAAAGAAAACTTGTTCTACAACTGCTTGCAGCTATAATCTGCACTTGTACAAAGAAGCGCACATGCTATAGGCCATGTTGGGAGTTGCAAATTATGTAAAATTCTTGTTTATTAAGTTCAGGGATGAGATAATGGTGAGAGTCTGGTGACAACTCATTCATACTAAATTTTCTTAAAATAAAAAGGTAAAATTTTTTATTTTCATGCTTATTGTAATCCAACAGAAATCCCACTGAATTGATGAAAGCATGTAACTCTCTCTCTTTTGTATTATAACTAATGTGCTTTCATATTGGCCATACGTCTGTTATTAGTTATAGTATAAATGACTCTTCGTTTGTCTTGAGTCCACTAATCACTGAGAAAGGCACAGCAGAGAACGCCTGGCATTCCTGCTGGTCCTGATCACTCCCGCTGACTCCTGCTGATTCTGTGGAGGCTTGGCAGTTTCTGATGGATCTTGTTGCCTTTGCTGATTTGTGTTTGGTGATTCTTTTGAACTAGACTCCTGGCAACTTGGCAAACAGACACTGTAAACATTGCCTCAAAGAACTACTTCTAAACATGTCCACATCCCCTTTTCCTGTTTACCATATTTTCTCCCCTACCTTTGGACGTTGGGCTAGAAGCGAGGGGTGGGGGTCAGAGTGTTTGGTAATCCTTATTGATGTAGGTCATGAAAAATCTAAGCTTACAATCTATTTCAAAATCGAATAGCAATTTATCATGGGTTCATATTCCCAGAGTTTATTTTTATTATAGTGACCAAATTATTGGATCCATTGAAATAATCATCATGTCTGTTCAGAAGGCGAAAGTGTTTAGTGACTTACTCCTCACTGATTTCTACCCTGGACCCATAAACTTAGGAAATATACAAGAAAAAGCATAGGATATTTTTTCACTGTATGTTGAGTTTTTATAATCCTTATTGTGTTAATCTACTATAAAAGTGGACATACTGACCTTTGGTTTATCATTTCACATGAATGAATAAAGGACTTAAATGACACTTATTTTAAAGTTTTGTATAAGTTCCACATGTTATCATTGGTGCCCAATGCAACAGAATCCGATTCAAAGGGAGGATGCGGTTGATACCTATCTTTGTCAAAGTGACTTTTCTAACATTTAAAATGGCTCACTACTAGGGCTGACAACCTTAGCATGTAGACAGTGACCTGTTACTCTAACTATTAAAGCTGAAAATGTATAGAGCTATAACTGACAGAATCAACATACTAACTGGGAAACCCTATATTAAATTGGCCTTTCAGGCTACTTAATATTTTTTAAAAATCTCAAAGTATTTAAGCTTGCCATCTGTCCAGCTATAGCTATTATTGCTCTCCATTCAATTATTGTTCCCTAAATGTCACCTATAATTCATTTGAATCTCTTATTTTTGTGAAACCAAATCAGTGAAAGAATATTAAATAAAGTATTATGCCTTGGAAATTGTTTCTCCTAAACACACAGAACAAAATACCCCCCCCCTGTAATGCTTCATTTGCCTAAATTAATGTATAGTTGAATAACATGATTATTAGTAGGTAATATAAAACCAAAAGAAACTTAAAGGCTGTAACCATCTCAAGTGCAATTTCCACACTTGAAATTTTTGTATTGCTCTATGAGGAAAGTTTCAAATAATTTGCCAGGGGTATTTTTATGCACATCATTATTGAATTTTTAATATATGTTAGTTTAGCTTAATTCTTTAGTCAATTTGGCTGAATTAAATATTTTTTAATTAATTGTTTTAGTTATGTGTATGAATGCTTTGCCTGCACGTATGTATGCACACTATGTGTTTGTCTGATACCCTAGGAGTTCAGATAAAAACATTATATATGTTGTATTCTCTCTAAACTCTATCCCGACAGTTCCTGGCAGCAGCCAGGTATGCTCCTCCCCATAGTTTCCTGGCAAGAGCCACGTAGACCTGGCCCTATAAAAGGGATGCTTGGCCCCTCCTTTCTTTCTTACCCTCTTACTCCTGCCTCTCTCTTGCCTCCTGCCCCCTTGCACTCCCTCTCTATCCATTCCCATTCCCTTCTCCTCTATCTCCATATGGCCAAGGCTGGCATCTATTTCTCTGCTGTTTCCTTCTCTTTGCCTTTTTCTGCCTCTACTACTCTCTTAACTCCCCTCCCCATGCCCTAAATAAACTTAATTCTATACTATACCCGTGTGTGTGTGTGTGTGTGTGTGTGTGTGTATGTGTGTGTGTGTGTGTGTGATCTGTCAGGGGGAGAGGATGCCTCTGCAAGGGCCTGCCGGGGCATCCCCTCTCCCTATACCCTGCCAGAACATATTATAGCTTTTTCTCTTTTTATGATCACAACAATATCCTCTGGAACTAGAGTTACAGACAATGGTGAGCTGCCTTGTGGGTGCTGAGAACTGAGCTCAGATTCTCTACAAAGTGGGAATGTAGGGCTGGAGAATTTTAGAATTAAAGGAAAAAAGGAGCATTTAGTAGAAACGTATTGGTGGGAATGTATACTGTGTAACCTTCATCTAGAAGGGCATGGAAAACCTCTGTAACAGCCAAGAATGCAGACTAGCCAGTTTCAGAAATCTGTTGGCCACAAAGTCCCCCCCCCAACCCCAAGCTAGGTCCAAGAACAAAAAGGCAGGATATAAGCCAGCGATCCGGATGGTTCTAGGGAACGGTCAGCCATAAAGTGAATAGTACAGACCAAACCACAGTCTTGTGACCAAACCACATTCTTGTGCATAATGAGTGTGTAGGATGTTTTCCTTATGACCCTGACTCAACTAGGGGTTGGGTCTCTTTAGAATTTTCCACTGTTCTCTTGTCATGTTTCCTTGGTAACCCCATCACCCCCCTAGTTTGTGGTTTTTCCCTTTAAATACCCCTTACTCCTTGTGCTCATGGTCAAACTCCTCTGGCCTGCAAGGTTACGAGTTCTACCCCGGTATCGGCCTTTCCTCAATAAACCTTGTGTGTTTTGCAGCAAGTTTGGTCTCTCAAGAGTTATTGGGTGGTTGTGTCATCCCGAGGCTTGAGTGAGGGTCTCCCCAGGTCTGGGGGTCTTTCAAGAAGTGCTCTTAACTATGGAACGATCTCTTCAGACCAAATTTGGCTAAGTTTAAATGAAGGGAAATATTACCTAATAGTAAAATTTACATCAATTAACTAAATAGCATTTGTAGTGAAAAGAATCAGAGAGTTATTAAACATTCATATGAACCAAAGCCTGATTTCCCCATTCATTCATACTCCCTGATAAACTTGTTTATAGAGTGACAGGAGGGTACCTTTTAATGTTTGAGAACTGAAATTGTACTTTTATTATTTGCTAGATAAAAATAATTTTACATATTTTATCATGCTTTGTTTGATTTACCCCCAGAGAAGCTCTCTTAAGAGAACATTTGACAACTGCTTAAAAATTATTGAATGGCGCTGTCAACATTTATTTATTACTCATTTTATACTATTGCTTAGCAAAGAAATTCATTGAAAATAGACTAACATTCAGTTCAGAAACAGCTCCAAGACAAGCAAATACTATATTAGTTTTTTGTTTTTTAATCAGAGTGCTAAATAACTACAACAATTCAAATGAGGAAGGATTTGTTTTGTTTTTTTGGTCCCAGATATGCCTCTCTCTGGTTGGCTGCCTTCATTTCTGTGAGCCAGAGTTGAGGCAGACATCTTAAAGGGAGGCTCCAAGTCCCTTAAATGATCTATCCAAGTCACCCACTGGTCAAGAAACAAGTGGGAATGATTGAATACCAAAGCAGCACTTCAGGGTACAGCTCTTAGTAACCAATGCCTTCTCCACTAGGTTTCACCTCCCAAACATGTCATGAGACTGTGGTGAAATCAGCCCTCACAGGATCCAATCACTTTCCCAAAGTAGGGCACAAAGTACTGCCCCTCTTACTTGTCAGCTGAGCTTTTAACATAGGAGCCTTTTTGGAGGGCACCATATATTTAGACAGCCACCGTGTTGGTAAAAAAGCTAGTATTTACTCTCTGAAATGACTGATTTGCAACTCAAAACAAAAAGTCCAATTGTAAGGTTGTAGCAATAATATATGTGTGTTGCATAGAGAATCATGATGCGACACCCATGACTAAGGAACTAAGGTACAATACCAAATGTAAGGCAGCATGGGACGATGTTTTAAAGGTGGTCTCTCTCTCTCTCTCTCTCTCTCTCTCTCTCTCTCTCTCTCTCTCTCTCTCTCTTTTGCCCAGTTCTTTTTATAGTAAAATTTGTCACTTGTCAGGCTGAAGAGAATATGACTAGTTTTGAAGATACTCTGGAAATAAAAAAGCCTTCCAAGAAAAAAGAACATTGCTAAGATCCTGCCTCAGCATGAGGAGGGTCCTGAGAGAGGAGGGAATGGGAACAGCACTGGTCAATAATAACTACAGAGTCAGTAGTAGATACAAGCTGCTGGTTTAGGCACTCTCTTTGTTTCCTGAAGCTTCTCAATATTCTTTATTCTTCAATTTCATTTTAATAATTCTTTAGCTTAATTCTTTAGCTTAATTGTTTTTCAGCTTAATTCTTTAGCTTAATTGTTTTTCAGCCAGAGAGAGCCTGAACCCAGTTTATTATTTACTAAAGCTTCATCATCAAGGCTTTGTTCATTGTTAATAATCATCAAAAATTCTTAGATTTACATAAATTCTATAAACCCCACATCAATAATCCCAGCCCCCGTTTCCTTAGAGCAGAAACTAAACTCAAATCAAAAGCACATTTCCTCACAGGTTTTCACAGTCTGTTCTTCATGGGTAGGTGAGCACATCTCTTGTGGTTTCCTGGTACAACACAGAGCAGGCTTTAGTAACTATTTTCATGTAAAAACAGAAAAATAAGAGACTGCTAAAATTAAAATGATTCTTTACAATGTTTTGAATTTATAACAGCTAGAAAAATAAAGTACTAACTTTTACATCATATTTTTAATTCTCTTATCTTCATTTCTTTATCCTAGCAATTCTACAACCTTATGTATTCTCCTTCTGATATTTATTCCTAATTTATTTATAAATCCCTATTTTTTTCTATCCAGGCTTTTTCTTCTTGAGACCACTTTAACTTTCTATCCTTGATGCCCCCAAGTTCACCCTGACTAATTAATGCAGCAGTCATTGGACCAGAGGGCACATGTATCTCCTCATGATTCCACATTCAAGGCCAAGTCTGGCAATGAACTATTTCTACAAAAAACCATGTAGGCTTTTATGGCCTCTGTGGTTATATTGTCTAGATCCATTCCCATGGCCCTGAAGGCCAAGTGGAGCGTCTGATTCTCATCCCTAGCCTCATGACCATTTCCATTCCTCATTCCTGAAAATCACATCTGTTTCAATTACTATGATGTGATTAGCTCTGAGTAATAGGGGAAGTATATTCCCCAGAAAGAAAGACTGAAAACAGAGTAGTAAAGAAGCAGATCAGCTTTGGGGCAACAACAGCCATCAGCAGTCATGGGGCTCATGGGGATCAACAGCCTGGTGATGTTCCAGGGGCAGGAACTGTGTCACACCTCCCCTTATGCAGCCATGCTAGACCCATCAGAACATTATAAAAGTAAATAAATCACAAGGCACTAACCGATTCTACATATACAAGTTATTTGTATCTTAAAAACTTTGAAAAAGTTATCATGCAACCCACCCTCATTTTTTCATGATCCAGACTCCTGAATGAATATTTCTATTTTTATCATTTACAAAACAAAAACAAAACAAACACACAAACAACCAAACCAAACCAAACATGCAATGGTGGCTTATGCCTTTAATACCAGTACTTGGGAGTTAGAGTCAGGTGGATCTCCAAGTTCAAAGACAACCTGCTCTATAGAGAGAGTTCCAGGATAGCCAGGACTACACAGAGAAAACTTATCTTGAAAAAGAAATAAACAAATAAACAAGCAATATAAATAAAATAAATAAAAAAACACTACTATGAATTTGTAGCTTAAAAATATATTTAATGTATTCTGCTGGTTCACTAAAGAGTTTAAAATTTTAAATGTGTAACTAAAAATGACTTAACATGATCTGTGAAGCAAAAGCTTTAGCATTTTGATATTATCTCAAGACATCTTAAAAACAAAAACAAAAACAAAAACAAAAAAAAACCAACTTATTAAATTATCTGACTGAAATGAGGATTCAAATATTGTCCAGGGTTATAAATTATTACCACATATGATTAAAATACTTTCATTTTTTTGATATGATAAACTTCATGGGTTGAACAATCACAGAGTAGTAGTTACACACTGTAAATGTGGAAGTTATAAATGTTCATACCTTAGGAAAATGTGACTACTCTTCAGACAACTTTAATAGAATGTGATATTCTGTAGTAGAATTAACACAACAAGTGTTATTTAGAAATGGAAAGACCATATTTCCTTGTGAAATTCAAGGAAGATTTTCTAGAAGAGGAAATCCTTCTTATCTCTGAAGGAAGAAGACAGAAAAGTATTTTGCTACTTCATGACTCACAATGCAGTGTATGTGGTCCAAGCCATAACAACAGAGACTTGAAGAGTTAGACAGACAGCACTGCTAACTTATATTATTGACATTTTAGTCATTGCTTCTGATTTACTTCCCAGTAAAGGTTTTTCTGTCTGCTTAACCGTGTCTTTCTGGTTAGCCTGTCAACTTTTCTGCCACCATCAGCTGAGATCCTTGGTAGCAGGAATGTACATTTTGTTTTATATTTAGATCTAAATCAAAGAAATAGTTCTTCTTCCTCTTCCTCCTCCTTTTCTTCTATACCTCTTCCCAACTCCTCCTCTTATTTTTTTATATTTTTATGCCTTTTGAAACAATAATCTCCCTCAAAATTAATAACAAAATAAAAATAGATTGCCTCAAAGGCAATAGAAATTTTAACTATTAAGTATCTTTTTTTTTAGTATTAAGCTATGCACAACTATGAAAAACTTTGTCTTACATTTTTAAGTGGTTATTGGAAATTCAGATTTTCACAAATATATAAATGGTGGCAAATCCATAATGCATTATGGATTGTTTGATGTCCGTATACTTCAATTAAGTAATAATCTTCTGTCTAAAAAATAAAGTGAAATATAACCAACATCACCACTATGATGTTGAAGTACATTTTTCCTTTGAGAATGCTCTAGGGAGTTCTCATGTCTACTTTCCTATTAAAATACAATACAAATGTGATAGCATGGTGTTGAAGACAGATTGGAAAGGAATAAATGAGGTGGAATTTGAACAGATAAGAGATGGAAAGGAAAGGTTTGGAGGAGTTAGACAACCAAGTAGATGAAGGGAAAGCAGGTAACATTGTTTATGGCACATAATAATGACACATAATAATGCAGAGCTATAGTGATAATGCAATAGAACTGCTCTGCCCAATGTTGAACCTAATAGACATGTTGGCTACATTAGTGTCAAATAATTAAAATTGTGTTTCAAGTGCATTCATAAAATAATTAAATCTGTGAGTTAAAGCATAGTGGAAACGATCCATGCTCTAAGGCTTCAGATGGTATCTATCTGGTGATATCCTTAGCTTTTCACTTGATAGCAGCTAGTCGTCTGTTAATATATTCTCAAAGGTTTTACCTGCTAGTCATGAGGATATTAGGCCAAACAACGGAGTAGGTAAGGATTGACCATTAAAGTGGGGCTAAAGATTGCATAATATAAATTGTAATTAGGCTCCAGAACTTGTTTAAGGTTCACTGTAAGGTAGAGTTCTTTCCAGGAACTTTATTTATTTAATCAAGGCCCAATGTTTACTTCTGAGTCTGAGGTTATAAAGGGAGGGAACCCATCCCCCACCATGCCAGGATCT
>JADRCD010235812.1:0-11496 GCA_019843815.1 Montemys delectorum
GCCTACCTCTGTCTCCTAAGTGCTGGGATTAAAGGCATGCACCACCACCACCCAGTTTAGGATGCTATTTTCTAAATTCCATCTATTTGCCTAGGAATTTCAGGAATTCATTGTTTTTAATAACTGAGTAGTACTCCACTGCATAAATGTACCACATTTTCTATATCTATTCCTCTGCTGAAGGACATCTGGGTTATTTCCAGCTTCTGGCTATTATAAATAAGGCTGCTATAAACATAGTAGAGCATGTGTCCTTGTTATATGTTGGAGCATCTTTTGGTTTTATCTGCTCCTCAATTACACATCAGTTTCAAACATGGCTGCTTTCTACTACAAATTAATTTTACCTTAAAAACATGTTAAGGGCATGTCTATATTCCAGCCAGAGGGATTAAAGGTGTGTGGCATATCTTCATTCTATCTGTATCACACAGGCCTTAGGATGTAATCCCTTGCCAGACAGTCATTTTGCTGGAATTAAATTCCTCCACATATTATCTAAGTATCTTACAGACATTCATACAGCCTCTGTATTAGCCTTGAGTGTATGTCATTGGTAACACATCTCATTGTATCTCTGGGTTGGTTGATCTGTGTGTTCTAACATGGCAAGACACAATATAGTTCTACGTGCTTCATCAATTAACCAAAGCCAATGTTTAAACTTCAAGTCTACATATCCTTGTCTACAGAGATTCATCCTATTAAAAGTGATTTTCAGACAAACAGAAGACTGACACATGGGCCTCCCATGGGAAATGAGGAAATCGTCTATGCGTTTTCATAGCTTTAATGTGGAGTATTTTCAGAGAGATTGTGCTTCTGCATATTTCTGTGTATTTAAAGTTAAGAAGAACTATGTTTTAAACAACAAAAAACTCCAGTTATTTTTATGAGAGACTGTTAGCACTACGTAGCAGTTTTTCAAGTGTGATTACTTAAAATTATACTAAGTAATTTTTTAAATGTTCATGTGTTCTGTGATGTGACTGTTGCATTTCTGTGAACAACTACTGACACTCATTTATTATACAATAAAAATTACAAAGGAAAGGATATGCTACCATCACAGCAACAAATTAATATGTCTGCTTCTACATTTTACCCTCTACTGGGTAATAGTAAATTCCTAAAACAGGATCAATGAATAAAAGACTTCAGCTCTGCTGTGTTTATTCATATTTAATGGCAAGGAGTCAATATTGTATCATATCCAGCCTAATACATAGCAAAAGTACAGATTCGAGGGAATGGGCTAAATAAAAAGAAATACAAAGCGACATATTTATAGTGATAAAGTCACACCACTTGTTTTATAAAATAAGTTGCACTCTTTCTGCCTGTGGATGGATCCATTACTGGAGAATGAATACAGGACAGACCAAGAAAGACAAAAAGAACACCCTCAATACAAACACTGAAATTGCAAACAGTACAGAATATTATGTGTTTTGCTCCCTAGGAAAAGCACTGCAAACCCATCATGAACTAGGGAAGAGTTTTTATGGGCAGATTAAATGTTCATAGCAGTGTCAAACTTCAGTCGCCATTGCCAGGGGATTTTGTTGGTTTTGTTGTTGTTTGTGGTTTTGTTTTATTTGATTTTTTTTGGTCTTTTTAACCTAGATTGAATTCCTTGATTCTTCAGCAACCCCTAAAAACAACTATTTACTTCTATTTCCAAATTGCAGTTTAAGAATTTGTAGAAAATTTAGACCAGCAGGCTTCTTAAGGGACCCATGCAGAGATCTGCCATCCTCTACTTCACATTCTCACTCTCTGAATGAACAGCTGAGTCTAGCCCTTTTCTTTATGACAGTCCCCAGAGACGCAAGCAACTTCATAACTACTTTAGTTGTTTTTTCCACCCTAGGGGAACTAGAAGAATTGCGTTCCACATTCTCAGCAATTTGAGCAAGAGTGTTCTGAAATAAGTAAAGGGTCTGTCTCCTTGAAGCAGCTTCCAGTCAGTTATTTCTTCACTTTCCCCTAAAATTTAGTGAGACCTTTCATAATGTGACAGAACTAGACAGGAAGTATGATATAAGCTCTTGAATTTTTTTTGTGTGTGATGTGACACTGTGTTATCTCCAACATTCTATCTTGCACATAGAAATACAGTATAATATAATATTGTGTTATTGAAAAATATGATTTAAGTTGTATCTCCAGAAGCAACAATAAGGGTCTCCTTTGTTTCATATAAATGCTGTCCCACCTTCCTTAGAGAATCTGCTCCTTAATTCTTGTGTTTTCTCATCAGAGTAAATGCGAGCCAGGGGATCTTAATAGGAACAAAATGGGAGCAGGCCATGAAAAGATTTAAACCTTGAAATTATTGGTATTATCTGAAAGGATGCACGAAAGGCTTGTGATTTTTTACCTCAACTGGAAAAATGTGCACCAAGCTACTCTAATTTTAACACTTGGTGAAATAACTGAAACTACCATGAGCACTAACTTAAGGGTTAAAAACAAACCATAGCAAGAGGATGGTTTTACAAGCCTGAAATCCATAAAGAATGTACATTGACATTGTAGAAGACAGTTATTTTTCAGGAGTTAGTCAACTCCTGTATAAAACCTACAAGGGACATTTCTACAAGATCCATAGTTTCTTACAAGACTATTTCTACAAAGAGATTTACTGAAGAAAAAGGAAGACACAGGTGGCACTGGAAAATTCAGGATGTATGTCATTTTGGATGTTGTTATATGCACTGCCTTGCAAAAATAATGATCTCCTGCAACTGTCAAAGTAGTTCATTCATCACCAAAAAGTCACCGAGGACAGGACAACCCTCCCCCCACCCAAAAAAAAGGGCTTTCGTTTTTCCAACTTCTGAGGTAAACCAGCTCAAGTCACTCTAGAGGAAGGGATCCATTCTTGAGCCTTCCCTGCCTCTTCTTTTGTCTGAGCATATAGAGCACTGGCAGCTTGCTTTGATAATATTCTGGGGCTTTTCCAAGAATGACACTTCAGACCACTCTAACTCAGCTGAGCCATTGAAGCTGTGCACAGCTGAAGAAAGCCCTCAATTAGGAAGTCCAGCTTCAAAGCCTGTATTATGCTCTCCTCAGTACACATGTGTAGCTCCTATTAGCTTTAATGGGAGCTGTGGGAGTCCACTGCTCAGAGAATACCTCCAAGTCTGTTTGCTTGATGAGCATGCAATTAAACCTTATGGCCCAAAGATTTCAAGGGAAGCACAGAAGAAACACAAAATACTCATGCAAAATCAAGGATGCTCATGTCATGAAAAAGTAAGGCATATATCTCATCTGCTTAAACATGAAATAAGAAATGTCTAGATCAGGCCCATTATAATATCCCTTATCCCCTTAGATATAGACAATGTCTATTCACAGTATCTTGAAAAAGCCATTCCTCTCCTTTGAAAAGTGAGTTACATAATTCTATAGGTATTAGTCTTCACTGCTTTAAAGAGCAGCCTCAGAGGAGAAAACATCTATAAAGATCATGAAACCCGAATTTTCTCTATGATAATCTCCACCAAAATATCTACACACCATCTGAGACTTTTTATTTCCTTCTTTTTGCCTTTTAGTTTCTAACCTAAAATTAGAAAATGAAAAAATAATCTTGACTGGGCATTAAAAAGTACAATTAAGAGGAAAAAATGTTTGCCTTAGTAAAGACTTGCTGAGCAATCCAATACTTTCATTTCTAAGGATTCCCTCCAGATTGTTCAGTCCATTAAATGAGAACACATTAATGTTTGCTATATCTGGGCCCAACCACAGTATTTATCAAGCCTCTCTGGAGTGATTATCACTGAAAATAATTCATATCCATTTACTTAAACACATCCCCCAAACTTTTACAAAGTTAGTAAAGATTACATCTATAGTCAATCAGAATAAATCAATCAAGCAACTTTTGAAGTTGACAAATAACTTTTCTGTCTAGTTGTGACATTAAAATTTCTATCCAACATCAAGTCCTGACTCTTTATATAAGAATCAAAGTTTCTCTGTATCCAGCCCATAGAAACAACTGTGACTACATCAGTACTGATATCAAGAAACTTTACATTCTTTTTGTTTCTTTTTTCATTTTTTTTAATTTTAAACATAAATATATCATTTTATTCTATTCCTCTTTCTGTCCTCCTACTTGGCCCATGCCCCCATACTCAACTGTTCTGAAATCCATAACCACATCCTATTCTCTGTTTTGTGTACACACACACACACACACACTAAAATTTTGAAAAAAAAGACTCAAAACTGAGCGTATTGATCATTCACTGCTCAATCTTTAATGCAGTGAACATAGAACAATTAGAGACTACATGTTTATAGTTGTTTGTGTGGTGTCTTACGAGGTGTACATGGTGCATTATGTCCATGAGTTCTGTGTATGTATAGGTACAGCCTGCTAAGTTGGTTCAACGTTGCTTGAAATGTGTATGATTTCAAGGCTGAGCACTTGGTGTTGAATAATCAACTAGAGGCTTCCTCCCTGAGAGAAGGCTACCTATCCTCTCAGCCCCATTAGAACTCTCCTTCCACATTAGCATGTGGAGATGTATGACACTGTAATGGGAGATAAGCTAAGAGAAAAGTCTTATTTGAAAATGTCACCAATCATGCAAACGTCATGCCACCATTTTGCACTAATATGTGCTGCTATCACCTTACAGGAGTGAGAGCTAATACCACTTCCTTGAGTTTTAAGGCTGCTGTATGAAAGAATAGAGTCTTAAATCTGAGCACAATGATTATCCACCTCACAATCTCCAACATAGTGAATATAGAGTAGCAAGAGATGGGAGGATGTACTGTAGGAAATGGTTAACAAATCAGTAAAAACGAGAAATATTTAAAAATGTATTTTCTTACCAAGAAAGTTTTATTCCTATCCAAAGCCCTATTTACAAAGTTAGAAGGAGAGAATGCCTATTTTTACAACAAATCCCACATACAAAGCCTCCATCACATGTGAACAAGATCACCAACATTAGTATTGGGATCTAGCAAATGCCTTTGAGTTACTGTGGCTAAAAATCCTAACAAAGTAACACCTGTAACAAAGTCACCTGTAACAAAGTCTTTTGAGAACACTGCACTGTGTGTTGTTGAGACAGCCTTCTCAAAAGCATGGGAAGCTTACTCAAGATGTCAGCAGAGCATAATTAGCTCTAATTGGACATTATCACCATAAATAATTATGCTTCTTCAAATATTCTCGAGACTCATCCTTCCTTAATTTTATATAACTTTTCCCCAAATTATTTTTCTACCTGGTGTTTACTTTTACCTACTCCCTCTGAATTAAAGGCAGATATGTGCTTCCACGTATAAAAGTGAATAAGCTAAAAGTTCATAATAAATGATAAGTGTATCATGGCATGAACAAAAAAAATGATAGCTAAGAACAGCAATTAACAAAGATATTTAGTGAAATAATTCTCAGAAAAGAAAGGGGATAAAGGGAATGGGGGTACCTACCAGGTGCTTCTACTAAGAGCATTTCTAGGGAGCACCGATTTTATGACCACGTGATGATGCAGAATCAAAAGAGGAGGTTTATACTGTTCAGAAGAAAGACATGTTGCATCATCTTAAATACCTGGTGTCTACTTATCAACTGTGTGCACAAAACCGGACCTAAGATTCTAGTTCCTAATAATCAGACTACAAAAATATATTACGTACATCACCTGAAATCATAACATTTATAGAAATGGATGGTTTTAACCCACATTTAAGTACCTGGCTTAAATGTAAAGCTATGCCTGGCTAGATAAAGAGGACATTGGCTTGGATTACTCAGATACAAACTCTTCCCTCCTGAATAACAAATATTGACTTCACTTTTAAGAACAAGCAAAAGTACTTTTTTTTTTTTTTTTTTTTTAAAAAAAAAATCTTATTCCTTTAATTCTACTTTCACAAATGGCTTGAATTCAAACAATAGTTCTTTGGATCATTGAAATAATTAAATGCTGAATGGCAAGTCTTTCATTAAGATAGGCCTGGTGGTAGTGATAAAGACTTAAATCCAAGAACTGAGGAGACAGAGACATCCAGATCTCTGAGTTCAAGGCCAACCTGATCTAATGACCGAGTTCCAGGATAGCCATGGATACACATAGAAATCTTGTCTCAAAAACAAATGCACAAATAAACAAACAACAGCAAAAACCAACAACAAAGACATTTCTGCATGTATATTAATAAAATTGCAAATTCTATTTCTTCTCTTTATTTTCAGGCTCTTGCAAATGTTGCCACTAAAAGTCACGTATGTCCGATGACAAATTAAATAGAAAATAACTAAATGAATTACCAAAGATATACCTTCTGGTTTTTTTTTCTTTTCTGAACTAACTTTGAAAAGAAGAAGTTGTCTCACTTAAAGGCCTTGATTTTAAATTGCCATTTCTTTTCACACCCAATTAAATTGTCAGTATAATGAAGAATTGTCCAACTGAGTCTAACTGTGAGGATCTTCTCATTGCTGCTTTCCGCAGTCTTAATTTCCAGATGCTTCTGCCTAAAATAAGAATTTAACGTTGCTTTCTCAACAGTAAGACCTGTAAGGCTTGCTCCACTGCTGTTCATGCTAGACATAGAAAGAAAACTAAATCCCCAAGCTGTCAAATACAAAATAAATAAATAAAGTAAAACCATTCACTAGAACAGTAAAATATTTGGCAATTGCAGAACATAATATCATGACCCCTGCTCTCTAATAAATATTAAGTAACAACTTTCAATGAGCTCACCAAGTCTAACAGTTGACAGTATTAAAAAGAAGACACATAACTCATTCGTTAGTGCCCATTTACATGAAAATCTTCTCTAATAAAGCCACAAAGATTGTCAGAATATTTTTTGAAGCATGAGATTACCCAGTTCTTAGGTTGCCAAACATTCTGTGAGAGATATGAGCCGCCCCCATCACCCAGAGGTTAAAATGGGAAAGTGAGAGGACCACAAAATACTATCACAGCAAAGTCTCCAACTTTAAAAAGGCCCAAACTGATCCTGTCATTTCCTGTGGCCTCTGAAACATCTAAGTACTCTCCTTTTAAATGTTTATTTAAAATTTAACTTTGAAGTGTATGTATATAGGCAGTAGAGGATGATGTTTTGTGATCTAAATAAATTGGGCAAATGATAGAATCTGAATAATACATTACCATGAAGAGTTAGCATTTTGTAGAAATAATGATATATTTTTATATATTTTTCAAGAAAAAGTACAAAATAAAAAGAAATGAAATTCTATTATAATGGATCTCTTCAAATGATTTTTCCTAATTAAAATTGTGTATATTTTGGCCAACAGCTTCTTAACCCTCTACCATGCCAGGCTCTAGTAACTACCATTCTACTTGAGAGAACTATGAGGTGGATGTTTTTAGATTCTATATGAATGGCATACTGAATTATCTTTCTATTCCTTATTTAGTTTACATGTTATAGTAGTAAAAAAGAAGTTACTAAAACAGAATAGCAATCAAATGTATTTTGTAAAGTTATATTGTGTGTGTGTGTGTGTGCATGTGCGTATGCGTGTGCGTGTGTGTGTGTGTGTGTGTGTGTGTGTGTGTGGTGTGTCATTGTGTGAGCTTATGTCCACCACCTGAGTGCAGGAGCTCATGAAAGCCATGCCAGAAGAGGGCATCAGATCCTCTGAAACTAGAGTTACAGACAATGGCGGGATGACATTTGGATGCAAAGAATAAAAGTACTAAGTGTTCTTAACCACTGAGATACCTCTATATAACAATCAAATACATCTTTCAAACATGCTTTTAATCTGCATTTAGGTCCACATTTGTTACTTTTAAATGGTAACTTAGGAATACATTCCCTTCTTCATAACCACCCATCACTTTCATCCCACAACATCATAATCCTATTTTAAGGCTTTCTTTTCTTACAGAAGAAAAAAAATCAAGATGAGATAAAATATCCCTTAAGTAATTCAAGGGCCTCTTTTTTACATACACCTCAATCCTTTAACTGGGAATGAAAAATAGAGAGAGAAATGAACAATGAATGCTGATCTTTCCCTGTACCTTCTGTCTAAATCATTAACATTGACACACCTACTGAATCAGAGATCAGCGAGAAGCAGGGGGAAAAAGGGACAGATCTAAAGTCAAGAAACTGAGATGCCCTAAACTGTGAGTCTGGTCTAGCATCTCTGAATGCCAGTGTTTTTCTGTAACTCCTCCACAAACACACATAGATTCTTCACTCTTGGAAAGAGAGATCCTTTTTCCAGGATGTCAACATCATTGAATTTCACATAAGGAAGACACACAAGCTAAAATCCATCCCTCCAAACTCCTACTTAATTCCTGCTGAGTGAATGTTAACCACTGGGATTATGTCATTTTATTGTCATTGTTATTGTTGGTGCTTTGTTTGCAATAACATGAAAACTCTGAACAAGCAAATAGGTACAAATGTATCTTCATCGGTGTCTGAAGAAATTTTAAATACTCATTTTACTATGAATCATATAAGGATGTAGTTCCAACTACTCCTGCCCCCGCCTCACTTGTCTCTTCCACTTTGTTAATCAGATAATAGTAATTCATAAAAATAGCTCAACAATTAATTTGGTGAATTATAAGTGTGCCATCAAATTTTATGAGTACAATACATGAAGATATTATATTAAACCAGAGCATTTTGCTAAAATATTATTTTTTGCATCAGAGATAGTAGTAGGGTGACAGAATAAAAAGGGGGAAAACATTTTCTTAGCAGTGGAGAAATTTTAAACTACCAGATGAAGGCTAGTTAACCGAGAAGCAGGGACTGTGCTGTCAGACTGACATCAATGTTTACTGCCTGTGCAGAATTAGCTGATAAACAGAGGAGGAATACAAGAGTAAGGGGTTTGCTGGGAATGTAAGGATCCACAATCATCAATGTACACAAAGTCCCCAGTCTGCACTGCCTCATGAAGATGGAAAAGGATAGATAAGAAAGAGACTTTTATCCAAAAGCTCCATGCTCAGTCACAGAAAACAGTTTGGATCTTATAACATTTGGTCTAATTACAGTGGCAGAAGCAGATTTTGTAAAGTCTAAACATAGGAAAATGTTAGGAGACCCCTTTACCTAAACAATTCGAAAATTCTTACGCTGGCAGATTTTACAAACTACACAAATCAAGTGTGAGGATCTCAGGGTCTTTGAAATGTACCTAGATCCAAAACAAGCTTGCTACTTGTTCTGCTTTGGCTCTAGTCAGATCACTATGGCTACCATACAGGTTCTTGGGACTATGACAGTAGCTGAGAGAATGGAAGATGGGAGATGCTGCTGAACTTAATTTGCATGCAGACACCCAGGCATGATCAAAACATACCACATCCATTTCCATCATAAAGCTATGTACTTAAAAATATCCTTAATTTTCAGGCTACCATAACCAGATTTTAATAATGTTGATAGGGAATTATGACAACATTATCTAAAACCTTAGTCCTAATGAGGAAAATTGTTAGTCCAATAAGAAAATATTAATGTCTTTCACAACTCTTTGTGGATCTTTAAAGCAAATCATTAAGAATAATCATTTGAGTCACAATGAAATCTTCTACCCAGATGATGTTGGGAGAATTTTCTTTACAAGCCAAGAGAATTTCCATAGAACTAGTGAAAGTAACTTTTATTAATATATGCTTGCAAGAAAGAAAAATGTGGCTCACAGTAAGTTGTCTATTGAATTATGGCCATTTACAATGGGCTTGATGGTAGCTGCCCATGCAGATCTATCATGCTAACTAACACATGAGGACATGCCTAGAACCCTTAAGACTTAGGGTTCTAACTCGAGTCAGTAGGCCTTAAACGTAATATATACAAGTGGTTGTTCCTTCAGAGTCTATGTTAATGGATTCTTCTTAAGGGTAAAAACATTTATGTCACTTTTAATAAACATTTTATTACAAAAATCAATTTTGCTTAATGAAGTCTTCTGGGAGAGAGGACACTTTAAGATGTTCTGCTAGTACATATTAGGTCCATTTCATATTTATCATGTACTTTGTTATCTCTAACTAGAGCAAGAGAAGGAAACAGAAACCACTAAGTGCAGTAATAAAAGCTTTTACTATAAGTTGGAAGAGAAACAATAGATATATTTCTTCTTGAGACAAGGTCTTGGTATGTAGCCTGCCTGCCCCGGAACTCACTATGTAGAATAGGTTTGTTACAAACTCATAGAGATCTATCTGCCTCTACTTCCCATGTGTGCTCTGTCTACCATGCTGGACCAAAAGATTTCATTAAAGATAATCATTTAATTTATACTACTCATACTTTCTCACAATCTTAACAAAGTAGATTCAAAATAATCCTACTTTTCTTTCCTCCTAGAACATTTTTACTCAGCAGGAACTGATTGAGCTTAAATTCTCTGATACTTGAGACTTCATATGTCAAACACATCTTTTAACCTTCCTGTGACACTGATAGAATGCTTGGGAGCTATTCAGAAGGCAAGTGCCCCATAAAAAAGTATGGGAGAGCACTGTTCCTCAAGAAGGGCACCATAGCTTTCAACAGCCTTCCCACATTAACCAAAATCCAAAAGCTACATTAAAGAAGTAGATGTGGTTTGTAATCAGACACACTTAAGTCTTTTCTTGAATATTTCAAGCATTTAGAACAGTTCTGGGCTCAAAGAGACAACACTGCTGAGTGAGCAAATTTACTAGAGACTATAGATGTCATATACTGCCTGGGTATCATGGCAACATCCAGCAGGTCCTCTCACTCTCTTCATTTGATAGACAAAATAGATGAAGCCCAAAAGGTTCAGGACAGTGCACCCAGCCAATATGCAAAGAATAAAAAAAATTGTGAACTAAGTTTGTGTTTTTACAGAACCTAAAATAATAGATTGACCTTCAATAACTTATGTGCATCAGTCCAACCTCATTGGAGAAGATTCTTTGTGCAGTAGGAAGTTGTTAATGCAAAAATTTAAAACTAGTCAAAGTATAGAAAGTATGTTTGGAGGGCAAAATTGGACATCCATATCACAATCTCTCCTGGCAAGGTTCAGGGACTATTGTAAATGAGGAATAGGAAGGTTGTATAAGACAGAGGTCAGGAAAAACCAGACTAAAACAGTGTTCTCCTGACATGACAAGATAACAGAACACATGGACTCATAACTGCACAGGATTTGCACAAGACCAAGCCAATCAATATTCCTAAGGTGGAAGGGCTAGTGGCTCAGAAGCTCCCACATTGGAGGAGCTATGTGCAGTTGATGGATACTGGGGGAGAAAATACATTTTCTTTAAGGACGTGGCTCAGGGTAGATCAACTGTGCAGCAGTGGTTGTATATGTACTCCTGAGTATATGGGTATAAGACACGGACTAGATGGCATATAGAGATAGGAAGGTGTTGCAAAGTGATGGACCTGGAAGGAGTTAGGAGAAGTAAAGGGTTAAATGTAAAAATGATAATATTTTTATAAGGCAAA